>CM035232.1:32733325-32948842 GCA_020226215.1 Sindora glabra | reverse complement strand
ATATATCTATTAATATAATACATTGATATATTTAAATATATAGAAAATAATATATATATATATATATATATATATATATATATATATATATATATATATATAAGGACAGTGTCGGGCAGGAAAAATTCCCTTAGCCCAACACATGTCCCATAATAATTCTTCCTCAAAAAACTCTCTTTTAGTAATTGGTATAGATAAATAGATAGATAAATAAATAGATTAGTAATAAGTGATATTAGTTATTTGAATTGTAAATAATATGTATGAACCTAAAAAATTAAGAAAAATGTAATGATACAAATATAAAGAAAATAAACAATGCATGAATTTTGAAGTAATAACAGAGTAAAAATTAGAAATAGAGCATCAAGTTAATTAGTTCAATTAAATTAAAATTTTAATTTATTTAAATATTTTTATAATAAAAATTATAGTGTTAAATAGAAGGTGTAAAAAAAATTGTTTTATTAATAGGAAAATGATAGATTCCATTAGAGGTGGTCACACTTCAAATAAAAGAAAAATAATAAGAGGATAAAATAGAAAATAGAAAAGAAGAAACTTTGAAGGGAAATTTTTTTTATGAGAAGGTGACACTTGCCAGAAAACCTTCGGTTGATAGTAGTATATAGATATATAGATTTATGTATCCCCCAAAAAATAAAAAATTCATCTCCATTCAAAGAAAAGGATCGGATCTGCAACGCGATTGCTGCAGTTCCAAATTTCCAATAAAGATGAGTCGCTTGTATTTTTTTTTATGTTGATAATTACTTTCTAATATAATAATGTCTATAGTGTCTATCTATCTATCTTGGCCATGTTTAATTAGCGTATTGCCACATATTACAATATCTCTGCTAAACCCTTTAAGGTTGTTGATATTGACGGTTAATGGCTAGTTAATTATAGATATATAGAACCGTTAAGACCCAAAAAATCACAACTATATAGGCAGCCATGTTCCTGGCATATGAATTGTTGTGGCTGTTTAATTATATATCATCGACATTATATTGTTTTTAACTATATGCATTATTCATGCAGATTGCGACGACACATGGTAGATGGGAAGTTTTCAAGGGAGAAAGCACACTTAAGGACCATTTGGTCTTCTCCATGGTTCCTTCAAAAGTGATCCAAGTGAAGCCAGTATATAATGTGTTCTTAGCAAATAACACCACAGAAGATGTTTGTGACTTCAAGATCAAAGGCAATTGGTGCGAAGGATCTTGTGGTATTTATGCTGGTGAATCTCAAAACCTTGTTGCCGAGGTTAGCGTTAACAATGTTGTTTTACTTCATAACATTTATTTATCAGTTTAATTTATCTTAATCAGGAGTGAAGAGTAAATAAAATTAACGCAAATATTCTATATTATTTGTGAACCTGTTATCAATATTATTGCAGGTGCACAAGCAGTCTACTCGTGGAGACATTATGGGAAGTAGGCATTTCAAATTGACGGTGTATCCCAACACTGATTAGGTGTTTATCGCTGCACTAGTTGTGATTCTGGAAACGATTAATTAAGAAAGCAATGATGCTGTCGCTTGGTTAACTACTGGTTACCGTCCTGAGGCTTTTGGCTTATAATTCCCTATCTGTGTGCTATCTATGTCTGTTCACCAGCACATGTGTATGCAGAACTACTTCTATGCTTCATCTTTCTCGTTTTTAATTTATTATATTATGTTGGGAAAATTGTAAATAATCTCCTTTAACTATAGGGTCATTTGATTTTAATCCTTTGAACTATAGAAATTTGAATTTTACCTCTTAAACTATATAAAATTTGAATTTTATCCCACTGTTACTAAGTTAATGAAATTTGTTAGAAAAATCGATAGTTAAAAATTATTGTTATATTTACTAATTTTTGAATTTTTTTTTTTACCAACAATTATGAACTACTACTAAAGATAATAATATTTATTTTTAATTACCACTAAGTATTACAACTGTTAACTTAATAATAGTAAGAGTAAAATTTAAGTTTTATATAGTTGTGTGAGATAAGATCTAGGTTTCTATAATTTAAAGGGGTAAAATCTAATGATCCTATAGTTAAAGGAGATTATTTATAATTTTTCTTATTATCTTTGTCTAATACTATGTTCAAGTTCCCATTATTTTATGGATCATAAAGTTGCAAATTCTAACATTTTGCTTTCCACTTGAACCCACTATTTTAATTAATTCTTGATAAATAGGGTTTGCATTGCTTTGTTTCTTATTTAGTTAATATTCATCCTTCTTTTATTCAATTTTGTAGAACATAGGATTAGGATACTCTAAAGTGTAAAAAGCATTTTAGAGGCATCACATTCATTAATCCCAAAATTAATGGCTTATAATTTTTTAAATAAAAAAATCATGAACCATTAATTTTGGATCCTAGTTTGTAGAACATAATCAGAAATACAAAAACTTGCTCGCATGCATGCAAATCGGCTGTACTTTACACATGATAGTATTTAGTTAGAATATTTTAAAATTTATTCAATAAAAATCCATTTAATTTAATTAAAATAATTATATGTATAAGACTCCATCTATATAAAAAAATTATTTTTATAATATGTTGGTTTCACATTAAGACACAATTTAAATATAAGAATTACGTTTTATTATAATTTCTATCCAATAATATATGAATTAGACACATTTTGACCTATACTAGGTTAAAAAAAAAAACAAAACTTCACATTTAGCATCACATTGCTCCCTAAATAGCTTCAGAAGTTTTGTAACACCGACTTAAGTACCTTATTAAATACCAAAACCTCAAGTCACTCAATCTTGGGTCTATATATATTGTTATTAATTAATTAGTTTATAATTATGTAATGGTCCAAATTAGAAAATTTTAACAGTTGATGAATGTTATTTTCAAGTTTTATGAAGTCTAAAAGAGTGATTTTCAAATTTTCAAATTTAAATGAAGTAAAATTCAACCATCTTAAAATTAAATGGAATATTTTACATTTTTTCTTTAAAAAAGTAGACAACATTGCCAATTTAATTTATGAAATTATAAAGTACTAATCTCTGCATTACATAAAATTGAAATTATAATTTCATCCTAAATTAAGTAATCTATATAAATAATTTTACCTCTAAATAATATAATTAATAAAAAATTATATATATTATTTAAAAATAAAACTATAATTTCATATAATTTAAAAATTATTTTATTAACACTTTATAATTTTAAAAATTAACTTGATAATTTTGCAAAAAGAGTATCCCATCTTCTTTTTCTCCTTTTTTTTTCTTTTTGGTAGAAATCTCATCTTCAGTACCTGCGCATGCTCGTCTGAAATCATACACTGGCAAAATTCATGGCCCATGTGTACAGATTGTACAGAGCGGATGTCTTTCAAGAGAGGTTAAGGGCCGCTTTGGTATAATCATAAAACTAATTAATTATATATAATTTATTTTATATTCGATAAACATTAATTAATAATTAATTATACATAATCAAGTTTTATTTGGTTGGTAGTATATAAAATAATTACTTTGTATTGTTAAATTATTGAAAAGGACAATAAGATTCACATAATTATTTTAATTTTTTGATATTATTATTTGTAAAATATAATTTTATTTAATATATATTATTTAATTTATATTATATTTTATTTAAATTATTTTTCAATAAATGAAAAGGTTGGAATTTTTATTATTTAAATAAGATTTATATTTATTTTGATATTCACTAATAAAAAAAATTTCTGATAATTAAATTATAAACCTGAAAGTTATTGATAGATTTAAAATAAAAAATGAAATTAATAAGAACATAAAATTCAAAATTTATAGTGTTAGAATAAGAGTGGTGAATATAAAATAATAATAAAATAATAAATTTTTAATAAATATAAATTTGAAATTTTTTTCTAAAATTATGGTTAAAAACAAATTATTTTAAATAATTTATTTTTAATTGAAATTATTATTTATAATTAATTATTAAAAATTTTAAGATTATAATCAAATATTTTAAAAAATAATAATTAGTTACTTAATTTATAATTACTAATCGTGCTGCCACCGAATAAATAGCAATGACTTGGGAAAAGCATGGCACCGAAAATGCGAGGATGACAATCTACTTTCATTTTCCTTTGCAAATGGCTAATTTCCTATCCTTCGTGCCAAACACGCATTAAATAAAACTGAGACGAAGCTAAAAAGCACCGGCCTCGCTGGTCAGAGTGTGTTGTGATAACTAAAAATGGCATACGGCAATTTTCATCTTGTACGTACGCAATTGATTGTGTGGTGCTCAGCGGATCACCAACCTGCGGGACGTCGGGCAAAATAATTTATTAGTAATTAATTGTAATATATAATGATTATAATTTTTTTTACTAAATATATAAATTTTAATAATAATTATTTTTTGAAAATTATTTAGTGTAAAAATTTTAGTAAAAAAATTACAATTAAAAGATAAGTTATAATAAATTAGTTTTATTTAATTATAATTTATCTTTCATTAAAAATATTAAAAATCAATTCTCTAAAAAATTAATTATCATTAAAAATTGTGTCAAATATAAAATTATAATATATATTCAAATCTATCAATAATCAATTATTTTTACCACTATAATTCTATCACAATATCAATAAGTCCATAGACTACAGATTACTTGTATGTTTGAAGTAACAAATACGTCTATTTATAATTTATTAATTCAGTTAATAAATTATAAATTATCTTTGAAGACATTTGATATATTAGAAGATAACACTTTATAAATTCTATAAAATAACTTATAAATTAATAAATTTTCAACATTTTTTCAAATTTGCCTCTTTAGTTTTAATAAATAATAGCTTATATTCTAATTATGTAAATAAAAATTCGATATATTCTCATTAATTTAATATAAATAAATAAAAAATAAGTAAGTAAATAAAAATATAATGTTAATTATAAAATATAATTAATTAAATTTTAGACTATTATATTATTATTTAAAAAATAAATAATATGTAATTTTATAAATATGACTAATTAAATTTTAAGTAATTTTATTCTTATTTTGAATATTTTATTTACATTAATATTATTTAGCTTTAAAATAAATATGAATTAATTTAATTAATATATCTATTTATATTAGTATATCCCTTTATATTATTTTATATTTTTTAGCTAATATAACATTTAATTTTATCAAATATTTCTAATACAATCAATTAATTTATTTACCAATTAACTTATTAGCTCGGTACATCAAACAGGTCTTATGCCATACAATGATAAATGTATGATACATTTTATTTTAGACAAATTACAATTATTTCCTCTTGAAATTTGATATGATTATATTCATAATTTCCCTATTTCAAAAGTATGAATTTTTATTTTATATATATTGACCTTTTTATTTTAAATATATATTTGCTTCTCTTATTTTTTTAAACATTAAAGAGGTAAGTGTATATTTTTGAAAATAAAGAAGTATTAGTGTAATTAAATTGAACTTCAAGAATAGTATATGTAATTTACCCTTTTAATTTTTAGGAATGCATTATATATTTTCTTCTTATACGAAGGTCAATAACCTTTATTTTTTCATTTGAGCAAAAAAATTATGGGTAATGCTATCTTCTAATAGGATGAGTGTTTCAATAATAAATGTTTGATACATTTTATTTTAGTCAAATTACAATTATTTGCTCTTGAAATTTAATATAGTTATATTCATATTTTCCCTATTTCAAAAATATGAATTTTTATTTTTATATATTCAACTCTTTTTGTTTTAAATATATACTTACTTCTCTTTTTTTAAAAAAATTAAAGAGGTAAGTGTATATTTTTAAAAATGAAGAAGTATAAGTGCAATTAAATTAAACATCAAGAGTAGTAGATGTAATTTACCTTTTTATTTTTTAAGGAATGCATTATATATTTTCGTTGTATATGAAGACTAATAACCTTTACTTTCTCATTTGAGCAAAAAAAATAAGGGTAATAGAGGATGAGTATTTTGACTATTCAATTGCATTTAATGTATTTATATTTGTTTTTTAATTTTAATTCACATAGTTTAAAATTTCAAAAAAAGGCAATCCAATAGTGAAATGTTTAACTTCTAAAGATGGAACTTCATATACTATTATACAAAATTATACTTCTAGTTTAATAATAATATAACAATAAAAATTTTAAGTGATGTTAACAAAAAATATTAATTTAAAATATATAAGTTAACTTCACTTGTTCCCTTTCATTTTAACAATAAACACATTAATTAAATTAAAAAATTAATCATAATGATAAAATTGATTATGATATTTTTTTTATTATTATTTTTTAACAATTATTTTAATATCTCTAAATTAGTAATATAATTTTTTGTTTAAATAAAAAAGTTAATATTGTGGTTTGCGGAAGGAGAGCTAGTAAGAGTGGTTCGAGTCCTTTGAAAAAATAGAGATTGATTGAAGTCTCCTGAGCAGTTGGAAATGGCGCGCGGCCTATGGCCCGATCCATTTGTTTGTGGATTTCGTTGATTCGGACTTTTAAATCAGAGGTCTATTTAAATGCGAACCAAATTCATTCAATTTGTGTGGCTTATGGTTTGCACCAATTCATGGAATAGCCGAGCTAGGTTGCAAATTTTTGTTATTTTTAAATTTTTTTTAGTTTTTATATAGGTTCAAATTTCAAATTCGAATAAAATCATACTTTTCTTTCTCACATGTAAGATTATGTTATAAATTATTTGTAAATAATATTCATTTTATATATATGCATAGTATTTTTTTAGGATACATATAGATATCAAATATGTTATAATTTATTTATAAAGATATATAATATTTGAACTATTTTTAGAAATTTTTATTCCTAAAAAATTAAATTATTTTAAAATTAAAAAACTACAAATTAACTTGTTTACTTCAGACTTTTTAAAATGCTCGCAAAACAGGACAACCCTTTTCCTAACTCTATATATCTCAGAATGGAAGATGTTTGACACTTCAAAATATTTTACATACATTTCTCTAATAAATAGCAAGATTTATAAAATTATGAACTTAATAGTGTTTGAGGGGAAGATAAGTAAAAAAAATGAAAAATATCATTATTTCCTTATAAGACACATATATATAAGATAAAAGAAATGCTACCTATGAAATAAGCCCTCTTAATTTCTTTATATCATATTAGCAATATTGAGTAAACTTAAATTATAATAAATTTAAAATTGTACAATATCTTATCTTATGAATTAAATACCAATAAAAATTATTAAATTATAAATTTATTATAATTTAAATTGTAAAGTATATTAGTAGAATTGCATTTCTTGTAACATGAGATTTGTATTCCCATTGAAAAGAGCATTAAGATTGCACACTTTTCACTTGTTTCAATTCCAGTTAGTTTTATTTGTGCCATTCATGATATCTTGAGGAAGTGAGCAAAACAATATATTTTAAATATTTTTCAGTATAAATAAATAATCAATTTTGAATATTGGAGTTTTCTTGGATAATCATGCTTATAGTACTCCTAGGCACTCTAGATCATTGCATTGAAATGAAAATGGGATATACATCATGTCTTTTATCAATATTGCCTTTATTGCCCATAAACAAAAGAGCAAAGTTATACCAGTTAAAATAGAGCATCCTGGAGCAACATTTTGGGAGATAAATGGTAGGAGGAAGCTTGGATTTGAAGACGAACAAAAAAAAAGCACAAGTTTAGAGGAGTGTGATTGGTTCCAATGATGCATTAGTAGCTCAAGCAGAGATTGCCATCGAGTATAGAATGGCATCTAGAGGAAGTTCTAGATGACAGCGAAGTTCAGTTCTATGCCACACATTTTTAGGTGAATGACTTCTAAGGTAAAGGAATTAACATGAATTTACTTGTTATTATAGAAAATATTGTTAATCAATTACTTTAAACCGTTGCATATATTAAACTTATGAGGGGCATAAGATTAGGAACAATGTAAGATTGATTCATTAATGCTATATGTTATGCAACTCAGAGTTTATGCATTCCTGCACTTTAGGGTACATTAAGCAATAAAAATTCATGATTTTATTGAGTTCATGTGCTTTACCTTTCTTTACTTGTCCACCTTAACTTATACCAATCACATCCTTAGATTTAGGATGGAGTATTTATTAATACTATTAAGGAAAAAGTTTTATAGTATTCAACATGTTTTATTATTAGCCTCATTTTGCAACCTATGGCCCTAGTGTTGCAACAATTTTATAGGATAATATAGGCACATGTTTTCAATTTTAACTTTTCACTCTCCACTAGTAATTCATGTATTTTTAAATATTTTTTGTATGTATAATTGAAATTAACCTCCCTTGAATTGCCAAGGCAAATTGATTATCCATTGGCATGGGCAAACATTTAATTTGGGGTAGATAAACTTATAAATTTTTGAACTTTTTGTATAAAAAATCTCTTATGTTATTTCAACTTTGCTTACCTTCATATTTCATTTATGTATTAATGAAAGCTTATGAAATAAAGGTTATATTTTGGTATTAGGTTCCTTACTTTAACATTTACTTCACTATCTTATAGCGAAATAAGCTTGTCCCTAAATACCTAGCTCTTGTTACATGTATCTCTATCCACATAGGATTTCAACATAATTGAACTTGGTTGCCAACCTTTAATGATGTGCATTATCTTCATTGTTTTATAATATTATCTCAGATATACATTTCGATACATGCATCCTTTAAGGTTGTTTGGTTTAATTTTATTTCATTGCACCAAAGTCACATTTATATTTAATACATGACAACATTGCACTCATAATCTTATTATAATACCATGTTACCATTATCACTTATAAGCTTATCATGGTAGACAAATTCCTTTTTACGACCCATTTGTTTGGTTTATGTCACATTGCATTAGGATAACTAAGATAGTGATATGTCATATAAGAATATTGTACTATATGGGAGGTTCTTCGATAATAATTTTGCTTTTATCCTAGTTTATGTTGTTTAAGGTTTAAATTTGGGTAGCATAATGTCACATGTTATTGCTTCAGTAATTTTTGGTGTTGTGAATAATATATGGATCTAGTTCTATATAGAAAGGACAACTAAAATTGAAATTCTATAATATTTTGAGAACAATCTTTTGCAATCAATCTAAGAATTGACACTGTGTTAAAATGTACCTCCTTATACATTTTTCCATAACTATGCTTATATTATACTAACCAATTCAAATAGGCATTAGATTTTGTTAATGAAAATTATATTTAGAACATGATTTCCTTTAGTTTCTATTTATCTAGAATAAGACTAAGAAATTATGCAAATAGTATTATGGAAGTATTTAATTAGGAGATAACTTCCATTTAATAAGCTTACTTACCTTACAGAGTGTAGGAGGTTCTATAATGTAGCCATTTTTTATACATTACATGTGCAACTACGGTTATGTAGTACATGTTGACTTTATATATCTTCTAACATTCTATTTCAATCATTACTTAATGTTTGACATTGATTGCTATTATAGGCTATCATTGGTGGATTAAATATGGAGTTCACCTTTAGTGGGAATGATATTGATAGCTTTCAATTCAATGATGACCTAATCAATGACACATCACACTCAAATATCTTATTAAGTGAGTCAAATAAATCCCCTACCACTATCGAAGTTAGAGGTACACAAGCCTTACGTAAAGATGATGATGTTTTAGATATAAAGATTGATGATATCTTGTCAAAGGAGTTTAAAACCATTAACAATGCTAAGAAGTGGTATAAGAAGTACATAAAGGCAGTGGAATTTAGCATGAGAAAGGACCAATTGGGTTAAATTTTCAAAGGATAAGTCATTTGGCAAAGTTAGGTGTGTGATTCATAAGGACTTCAAGCATATAAGCACTTTTGTTGTTATACCCTCCTTAATTATCAATAAATTAGAAACTATGATGTGAGAAAGAATAGTTAATGCAACCGGTAAATTCAAGTAAATTAAGAATCTTATATATGAAATATGAAATAAAATAAAATTAATAAAAGTAAGAATGTGAGAATATGATTTAGGTAAAATTTTGATGGAGAAAATTTATTAGAATCATGAGGTATAAAGTTATATACTAATGTAAGTGAATATATAAGTATGGAAGAGGTTTATGAGCACTTTTTCAAAAATACCCCTGGATCTTTATTTTTTCCATTTTAGCTTTAAGCCCTATATTCCCGTCATTTCTCCTTATTCATCCCACTTTTCTATCTCTCTAAAAGAATTTGTCTCACTATTTCCTCAATCAAGCAAGAAGAGTTCAAATCTTATTAATTTCTTCCTCCAATTAAGATAAGAATAATATTTTCATAAAAAATCCCTCTTATTTCCTATTAATTGATGAAGGATTTGAAGTTTATTTAATTTTGAGGAGCATTTTAAGCCCTAACTATAGAATCCATAAATTTTGATGTAATTAAGAATGAAAAATTATTAAACTAACTTTCTAGCATCCTTTTCCATATAAGGCGAGTAGATAATCTAGCTAAACTTATAAATTTTAAGGTTTTATGATGAAATTGATGAAATATGGATTTTTATGTGATTTTGCTTAAATCTAGATTATTTTGATATGGTTAAAGAAATAAATAAGAGAGAAGGGTGGTACATGATATTAGATAAGTGTATTAATGATTATATTTAGATTTGATGTGCATTATATGTGTTTATGTGTTTTGGTTGATTGTACAATGAAAATTTCACAGAAAATTGAGATTTTTATATGTGAATTAATTCATGAATCAATTGTAGGGATCTAAAGGTGAAATTAAGCTTTAGAATTGAGTAACTAATTAATTCTGAGGGTCTAGGGGTTGATGAATCGATTCCAAAGGTCTAGAGGCAAAAGCTAGATGGATGAATTGATTGATCAACTATAGAATTTTATATAAGTTTAAAGGGGCATAACTCTTTCATTTGATATTCGTTTTAAACAAACCACCTATGTTTTTAAAGATAATTAAGTCTATTTTCAAATAGAATTAGTTTCAAATTAAAATCTTGTGTATATTTTGAGATATAATTAAAAGAGTAAGCAAAGGTCATGAACATTGAAATTTAGAAAAAAAAACTTTTATGTCTAACTTAAAAAAATATAACTCTTTCAAAATTTAGTCGATTTAGGCAAATGAGTAGTTTATGAAAAGGTAATTGAATTTACTTTCATATGAAAATAGTTTCATAAATAATACATTTATAGTTTTTGAGTTATTCCTAAAATGTTACTTATAGGTTAGAATTGTGGTCACCATATAGTAATCTATATTCAATTTATTTCTTGTTTTCATATTTTGTAATGGCCTAACATGGATATTTAGTCTCTAAGCACTAAATATAGAGTGGTTTATGATAAATATAGCTTGAGAGCATGACTTAAGCATTCATGAGATGAGAAACATTTGGAATTGATTACTATGCTATGTGTAAATGCTTGTAGCCATACAAAAGGGCACAATGATGTTAGTAGATATCATCATGTACATTGAATTAAATTGAATTGTGATTGTATTAGAAAGAACTTGAGCTTTAATATTTAAAATTGTACTGTGAATCATGTTATGAATGACAATAAAGATGAGAAATATGATAGGGGTAATGTTATAAATATCGAATGGAGAATTCTTGGTGACAAGTTTGTAGAGGACATAAGGCAAATCCTAGAAGGACAAAGATGGAAAGCTTGTGGAGGATATAAAACTGATTCATGAGACAAAAGGTGGATGGTTGTATTCCATTTATTGCTTATTATTTCAAATGAGACGTGACTTGATTATAATTATCCTTGTGTGTTCATATATGAGACATTAAAAAATGAAATGATCATGTGTTAATTTCATTAATATTGGTGCTTGGTTTCTATTATGTTTAATATGATATGATTAGTTAAAAGAGGATAGACTGATGGGTAAGTTATTATAAATCATTGTTGTTCTTATAGATTATTCATTCACTAAGCCCTAGACTCACTCCTCCGTATTTTATTTTATAGATTCTCAAGTTGAGCCTTTACCTCCACTAGCTCAGAGTTAGAGTTCATGAAAGCTCATTGATGATATTTTGGTAGTACAAATTTATGTACGTAGAATATTTTGGGCCTCTTATTTGTTATAGAACCAGATAGAGGGAATGTGGAACTAAATCCTTATGAGTTAGTTAGGCTTACTTATCCTTATTTTAGGAGGACTATAAGTATGCCTAACTTTCTCATCTTTTATAAAAATCCCATTAAATATTTTCTTCCTAAAATGCTAGATCCTTTATAAATGCATGACATTTGTTATTATGAATCAAGGTAATTAATTAAGATTAGGCTGTGGAAACTAGAGAGGGGTTTCATACTGATCACAATCGAATTAAGGTTATGACATTTGTAACCTAGGACTAAAGAAAAAGAGGAAAAATATAACATAGTGTGGTTACGTTGCCTACTTTCATGTGTAATTTCATGAAGGTAGTAAGAAGTAGCATGTGGATAAGTTTGAGAAAGAGTATAATTAGGTTGTTAGCTAGAAATATAGCCATCTTTTTTGTTTCCATTTTGCACTAAGCATGGCCAATATTCCCTAGGTTAACAACATATGCACGCTTATGGTATCCCAATGGCCACATCATGGGATTTATGGTTCGTGCAATTGGAGGGCATGAAAATTACAAGTTTATGCACAAGGATTTATATAACTATTTTGATAAAGAAAAAAAGTCCAAAATTCATGGTAAGGATGTTGTTGTGGCTTTATGAAATAAATCAAATGAGATTAAAAAAAGAGAGTTAGGCAATATTAAAAGAGTTTTCTTAAAACGAGTCTTAAGCACCTCATATTCATAAGAAATCATACAAATAGATCCTAACCTTCTAACATAAATCTAATTATTGGTTTATTTTTACCTTGACTTGTGTGTTAGTTTTCTTTAATGCTTATTATTAAAAATGACTATTAATCATAAAGAAAATGATGAAATAGGGTCTTATCATGTCTTTCATTACTCGAACAATTAGTATTGTGTATGGCATTTCTTTTCTTTAGTGAAGAGTAAGTGAAAAATTGAAATTGGGGTAAATAGTAAGAGTATATTAAAATAATAGTAGTAAAAGTGTTTCTCTTCGAGCAATAAAATTTTAAAGAACAAAAGTTTTGCCATTTAAGTGTTAACTATTCTTTTAAGAAAATTTTTATGGTGCTTAGGGTAAATTTTAAAGCATGTGCTATAACCATTAATATAATTTATTTAATATAATAATATTTTTAAAATTTATAATTCAATTTTTAAAATTTAAAAATTATAAATTAATATTTTATAAATATTATAATTGCTCACTTTCTTCCCTTCTCTATCTCTTTCTCTTTTTTCCTTATCTTTCATTTCTCTTTCTTGAAGCAATAAAGCCTTATTCTTTATGACATTCTTTTTGCAACTCATACAATCACTTTTTTCTAGCAAACTTATCAAGAAAACCATTTTTCTTTTTCATCTTTAGCCCCCATTGTATATCATTCCAAATCTCTCTTATTAATTATAATTACCAATTCAGACACCATCATATATAAATTTTCACAATCTTTCTAGTAGAACTTTAATCTACCATTTATAGCATTCAATATTAATTTTTTTAAATCATAATAAATTGTTAATATTTACTTTCTGATTCTATTCATTCACATAATTTTTGCAATCTTTCAAATGGAATCGCCACCCAAAATTGATGCATTAATGGTATTCAATGTTACAAAAAATTAATATCATAAGGTATTGTTAATAAATTTACTTTTTGGCTCTCTTTCTAATTGTGGATGGGACAAATTTTTTTGATAAATTTTTTATTTTAAAAGTTACAAAAAACTTGCTAATAAAAATATATTTTTAAAATTTTATTAAACCTTTTATATTAGTAAGAAAATTTATAAAAATATAATTAGTTTTTCAAATAAATGGATGATTAAGATATTTTTTAAATATACTGTCACATAAACTATAGCATTATTTGTTTTAATTTTAACTAATAGTATCATAGAATTATACTTCTTTTATTTGTACTTCACTTTTGATTTCAAATTTTAAGTGTCCTTTTTCGATTGGTTAATTACTATGAGTATCCTATGATCTTAAACATACTTGTGACACTGGCATCATAAAAAACTCCTTAAATAATTTTAGAATATGCTTTACAAATAATAATAATAATAAAAAGAAGTGAAATAAACCCGTGCCTTCAAGCTCTCTTTAATTTATAAATAAATTATTTTATTCAAAATCCATTGAAATTTCATATCCAAAGACTTTAATAAAAATGATTTGTGAATAAACTCAATTACTAATTTACTTAAATTCAAACAATTTTAAGTGATATAGTTATAAGCATACTTCACCTTGGATGCACATATGTAATTAAGTTTGGCTTTCGGATATAGTGATTTTTATATTTTTAGATACTCTTATATGTTTAAATCTTGCAAGTTGGATAAAAATCATTTGTTGATGAAGCTTTTTCATATACTTTTGTTTGTCTAAAATCTTATTATTGATAACATGGTAGATGGAACTTTCCGGACATACCAAAAACATGCATGAGAAAAAAAATATCAATTTAAAAGATGTTTCTGGTGAAGAAAAGGGAGCAAATGATGAAGATATTTAAGTTACTTAGGATGTTTAGTTAGCTGCCTCTATTTTTATTACCCCTAAGCAATTGTTACAATACTATCTTTTATGTTGTACAGGTTGTTACTTTATGGTATATCTATTGTGTACGTTTCTACTTTATGATTTGTTTATAAACTTAATTGACAAATGTACATCATTTTGATGTATTTAATTGTTCTATTAAATATTTTTTTCATTTAATATAAGTTGTAGTCAAATTAGTACAAGATGTATAAAAATCAAAAAAATATTTAAAGAAATTCAATTTATGCAGATAATTAAGTAGATTTACAATGGAAATTTATAATTTTTTTGCAAATTTGCGACGGAAATTTGCAATTTTGATATGAAAATCTTGTCTAAAAAAACCCAACAAATTTGCATTTATGAAGACTTGCAATGGAATTTTCACTATTTGAGATGGAAATTTCAACCTAAAATTTTTAGAAAAATTAAAAATTCTTCATTTGTAATGGAATTTTCAAGGAATCACGTCTAAAAAAATTTTCTTTCCAAATATTTTTGTGCAACAAAAAATTTCATCACAACAATTTCATAAAATTACAAATTTTTATATTTTTTTGAATTTTTTTGAGATAAAAAATTTTGTCCCAATTTTATGACTAAATAAAATTTTTGTCACAAATTGATTACGACAGTATTTTTGTGATGAAAATTTAGCTACTTTGGGACAGAACCTTTTCATCTCAAATTAACTTTTTTGCCCTTTTTGTGTGCGAGCTTCAACTATTTTAAAGAAACACATCGGTAGCTAGCCCTTACAATAGTAATTGCCTATTTTAAGAGATGATGAAGCGATGTTGGAAAAAAAACCTATGAAAATAATTAATAGAAGGATGAAGAAAAAGAGAAACAAAGTTCTAGTGGAATGGACTAATGCTTATCTTGAGGATGTCACTGGGTAATACTATACAAGTTAAGGCAAAAATATTCGACTTTTGTCAAATAACCCTAATCCTGGAGGACAAGGATTGTCTAAAGGAGGGTATTTGATGAAAATCACTTTTGATATTTTATATGTTGAGCTTTTATTATAATTGATTTATTTTGTAAATCCAAATGCTATTTTTATTTTTTTTGAAATTTTTTATTACTTTTATCTTTGCTTAGTAGTTGCAAAGAAGAGTGAGTTTATTATATAAATTTTATGCATTAAATGAAGGTTATGACTACCATGCCTTGCATGAAAGTATAGGTATCGTAACCTTAAACATGTGATGAAATACAAGTTGGAAGGGAAAAAAATTTTATGTACAGAAATGAAAAACTTGACATGTAATTGATCTTCCAAAACTTTAGCTTTCAACTTTTAAGAATTCATGTTTTGATAAAAAGCCTTTATCAAATTGATCTGGGCTTTTAACTTATTGGGTTGGGCTTTTTTATGTTATAAAATTTGTTCAAGTAATTTTTTTTTTTGCATATTTGTTGATTTTTATAATAAGATGATAATTATAATAATTATATATTTTTGTATGTGATCTTCATTATACATTTTTAGGTTTTTTTAATTTTAGTTTAAGAATTTCTCCTGTTTTCATACACTTTCCTCTACTAATTATTATTAAAATGTTTGTATTCAAAATTAACATATTTTTAACTTTATTTACAAAATTTTGAAACTATACATAAATTTTATTTGTAAAGAATATATAAAGAATTATAATTATAATTCTATTAAATTAAAATTATAATACACAAAAATGTTTTTAATAATATGCCACCTTCTTGAAGGAATGAAAGCCATTTAATAAAAACCATCTTTAAACTAAATAGAATGACATCCATACATATACGGAATATTCCATATGGGTGTAACTGTGTATATAAGTATTAAAGGTAAATGAGCATATAAACAATGAAATTAAGAATTTTATTCATTACTCATTTTTTTATATAGTACTTATCTCTACTTATAACTTTTCTATTGTGTCGATGAGATTTCAATTCTCAAGTGCGATTAAGTTTTAAATTTACATGTTTTGATATTTATTCTTTAAGGAGAAATAAATATATTAAAAAATTGATCATTACTTTATTATATGTTTTAAAATTATAATTCTTCAGTGAAGAAATATTTTAAATATTATTTGATCGTAGAATTTATGAATCATGTTGACATAATTGTTAAAAGTTTTATTATTTTATTTTAAAATAAATTGAAATATTTTTTCATTTATGTACAAATTTTATTAAAATACTTTTCATTACAAAGTTACAAAAAAAATAAATTAAAAATAAAATAAATTCTTACAAATGTATAGATCAAATACTAGTTAGGTTTGTAATCAATTATCTTATATGTTACTGTTATAAAACAAGTTAAGACTTTTAAAATTTGAATTAGAATATCCTTTGAAGTTTTATTTCACATATACTCTCCTTATTATAATAAATATATAATTTCTATAAAAAATTTTGTACTCTTTGTAATATTTTAACAAAATGTTATATTTTATCTGAAATTTATTTGTTACAAATTTTAAAAAATATAACTTCATTAATTAAAATTACAAGATAAATATTTTATAACTTTTAATGATAAAATTATCATAAAATGTAAAAATAATAAAACCTAAAAATTTATAATTAAGATCATATAAAATATATATACTTATCACAATTGTTACTTAACTATGAAAAATTCATAAATTAATATAGATCTTTTTTAATTTTTGGTCATGGACAGTGATTTTATGTAGAGTAAAGAATTGGGTCATATCTTGCACGGTTAATAAAATTGGTTCGATACATCTCTCCCTTTTTGAGTTGTCACTTGCCTTTTAGTACAATTTTCATTTTTTTTGGGCCATAGTATAATTTTCATTCAAAATATGGAAAAACTCACATTAAAATGCAGGAACAATTCCAATTCTCTTTCATCTTCTGCAACCTCTCTCTTCCGTGTTTCATTTTTCTTTTCCAAATATAGGGTTGTCAAAATGGGTCGTGGTTCGCGGACCGACCCGTGACCCATTTTTATGGATATAAACTTTTAAATTTGGACCTATTTTTAATGCAGGTAATACGGATTGGATCTGTGCAACGGATCGACCTGTATTCGCGGAGTTCGTAAATTTTTAGTTAAAACGCACAGATTGACCCGTACTCATTATGGGCTTTTGCAGATTTGAACCCCTAAAATTGAATCCATTTTTTAATGCAGATAACACGGATCGACCTATCACGGATCTGGCTCGTCGCAGATCGGCCCGTATTTGCATGGGCCGACCGGTTTGATAGCCCTATCCAAATAGTTCTATCCCATCACCAAGTTGTGTGGTCTCTTTTTCTTTTACCTTGGGCTGATGCTTAATGTGAAAACTCTGCACGCTGACATTTTTCTTTTTGGGTAGCTCAAGTTTAAAACTCAATAAGGACACAACAGGTTGTGTCATCTGTTTTCACTTCCATTTAACTTAAAAAAAAAATCTCTGTTCCTTTTGTGATCCTTTTCATCGTCAATAGAGCATTTTTACAAGGTTAATTCTCATAGTAAGTTTAATTTTCATTACAAACTAGGTTTTACTTTCTAAGAATTAGGAATAAAAAATGCATGTGCTTTCCACATGCAACATTATGTAAGTGTTAAATTTTGAACGAAAAACTGTATAAATAGATAAAGTATTAATGATTAAAAATATAAATAAATAAATTTTAGTATTTAATATTAGAGATGAATTAATTGAAAAAAGATGAAATCATACATGGGTATAAGTAATTTTTCTTTAATAATATAACCTATTTGAGTGCTGTTTTTTAATTACTAATTGTCCTAAGTTAATGAATGTTAAAAGACTATACTCGTAATAATATAATAATTATAAGAGAAAATAATAAAAGAGATATGATTTTTCAAAGGTTAATACTTAATTGTGCATTTGAATCTTTTAATATCACCACACAAGGGAATAATATCATTTTTATAATTAAACAAAACCAATTAGCATGACATGTAATGTTTTAGAAGCACATTGATATCACCATCATAGAAGGAGCCTTGGATTCTCCAATCTCCATATATGGATAAATGATAACAAACAGATACATAAATGTATTTCATAATTCAAACTGCAATTATCCTGAAGATTATAGTTATTGAATCCTATTAGAAGAGTGTTAGAATAAATACATATAGAAAAAAATTTGCACAAAAAAAAAGAACAAACGTTGAAATTGTAGTGAAATCCACTCCTTTTTTATTGTTTTGTAGTAAGATAGGAATATAATTTTGTATTTGTGTGGAAATAATATGATTTTTTTAGGTGAAATTTTTATATGGTTGTGACAAGTAAAATTTATTAATCACAAAACTATTTCCAATTTTTATAAAATTTACCTATTTTATTGAGAATTTTTATTGTATCTTTAAATACAACATATGAAATGAAATTAGAAACTTCTGATTTTGATATAAAAAATTTCCTTTCAAGCCTTTTTTTTCTAAAAATATTTTTCTTATTTTTTTGATACTTTTATGATTTTTGAAAATTAAGGAGTCTTAAATATAATGTATTTCAAAATCTAAAAAAAGCTAGAAGCATGTTTAATGTTTCAACTGTCTGATACCATATGTGTACTCATGGAAGCAATTTTTGCACTCCTTATTATTATACTTGCACAAAAGAGTGTAAAAAAAATTGTGAGTTAGTGTGTTTGAGGGATGAAAGCTAATAAATTTTAGTCAATAGTTTTGTCCTTTTTTCGAACCACATGCTGCCTTTTTTCCTATTTATATATGAATGCATTATATCCTATTTAGAAAGTTTTGTGACATAGTTTTCTATGTAGTTTGTGTAGCAATCTTTCTTTACTTTTATTTATTTATTGTTCTCTTTTAAAAAAATCCTATAGAGTTTTCTAATAATTTTAAGTAAGCCTTTATTTTTTTTTACAAACTTCTAATTAGGCCTTTTTTTCTAACTTTTTTAATGCTCTTTTCTTATACACATTTATTACTAATCATATTTCTAATTATCTTAAATAATTGTAATTAAATGAATTTGCACGTGAATGTTACAAAAATGTCTTTGCAAATCAAATACATAACTTATAATATCAAGTCATAGTTTGTTTCCTAGTACCAATAGACTTACATAATTCCATTGTTGTCTATTTGAATAGCCACTATCCACTCCATTTTGTTTTTGATAATATTATGTTCTACTTAATTAAAAACCTAATCATAGTTGGTACCTATGATGATTTCAACTTGCAACATGTGGCAGTGTCTCATTGAAATCTTTACATGAAAAGGAAACTAAATGTGTTTATACATCCACCTTTTTGTACGAGTGTAGACTTTGCACTTGTACAAGCACTCATACAAAAAGGTGGATGTATAAACATATCTAATGTGTTTGGCATAAGACCAATGAATATAAACAAATCATGTTTCTAATGGAACTTAGCATATTGTGGAGTGTATTTGTTTTGTTATGACCATTTCAAATAATTCTAAGTTTATGCAATTACTTTGTTTACCCTTTGTTATATTTGCTAATGATCTCTTGTGTCCTTTCTTATGACTATATCATATCTAATTAATTGACATCACCACACTAATAACTTGTGTATCCTATTATAGTATTGCATCACTTATGTTTGACTTGCTTTTTCCTTTCTTCCTTGGATAATTCTCCCATCTAGAACTTTTTATTTGTTTAGTTTTCTATTTTTGTTTATTGCAATTTACATTTCCTTAAGAAACTAAATGATAACATTTTTTAACCTTACTTGATTCTTCATATATCCTCTAATTTGTATTAAAGGATTGGAATTATGTTTCTTTTATTTTGTATTCTTGTGAGTCTTGTTGCCAATTTGTCACCATTCTCTCAAAAAGGTATAAAAATAATTTAGAAGAGCCTATAAAGTCCCAACCACCTCCTATCCATAAGCAATCATACAAATAGATCCTAAGTTTCTAACATAAATCTAATTTTTGATTTATTTTTGCCTTGACTTATGTGTTAGTTTTTTCTTAATGCCTATTATTGAAACTGATTATTAACCATAGAGAAAATGATAAAACAAAGTTTTATCATTTCTTTCATTACTCAAACAATTAGCATTGTTATGGCATTTCTATTCTTTAATAAAGAGGAGGTGAAAAATTGCAACGGGGATCAATAGTAAAAGTATATTAAAACAACAGTAGTAGAAGTGTTTTTCTTCAAGCAATAAAATTTTAAAGAACAAAAATTTTAGCATTTGAGTGCTAACCGTCCTTTTAAGAGGCTTTTACGGTGCTTAAAGTAAATTTTAAAGCATTTGGGGCTATAAACATTAGTATAGTTTATTTAAAGTAATAATATATTTAAAATTTATTTTTTAAAATTTAAAAATTATAAATTAATATTTTATAAATGTTATAATTGCTCACTTTCTTCCCTTCTCTATCTCTTTCTTGATGAAGTGAAGCCTTATTCTTTGTGCCATTCTTTTTACAACTCATACAAGTATCTTTTTCTAGCAAACTCATCAAGTAACCCACCATTCTTTCTCATTTTTAGTCCTTATTGTATATCATTCCAAGTTTCTCTTTTCAATTATAATTATCGATTTAAACACCATTACATAGAAATTTTCATAATCTTTCTAATGGAATTCCAACCCACCATTTATACTTATAATATTCAACATTAATTTTTTTAGATCATAAAACACTATTAATATCTGCTTTCTAGTTCTATTCCTTCACATAATTTCCATAATCTTTCAAATGGAATCCTAACCTAAAATTGATGCACATATGGTATTCAACATTAAAAAAAATATAAGATCATAATGTATTGTTAATAAATTTGCTTTTTAGCGCTCGTCATAACTGTGGATGAGACAAATTTTTATGATAAATTTTCAATCTTAAAAGTTGCAAAAAAAATTGCTAATAAAAACTATTTTTAAAATTTTATTAAAATTTTTATATTAGTAAAAAAATTTATAAAAATATAATTAGTTTTCAAAATAAATGAATGGTTAAGATTTTTTTTTAAATCAAGACTTAACAATATATTGCCACATAACCTATTGCATTATATACTTTAGTTTTAATTAATTGTACCATAGAATTACACTTCTTTTAGTTATACTTCACTTTTGATGTCAAATTTTAAGTGTCCTAAGTATCCTATGATTCTAAACATACTTGTAACACCATAAAAAAAGCTCCATAAATAATTTTAGATTATGATGCACAAATAATAATAATAATAATAATAATAATAATAATAATAATAATAATAATAATAATAATAAACCTGTGCCTTTAAACCCATTTATAAATAAATTATTTTGTTCAAAACACATTGAAATGTCATGTCTAAAATACTTTAATAAAAATGATTTGTGAATAAACTTAATTATTAAGTTACTTAAATGCAAACAATTTTAGGTGATATAGTTATGAGCAAATTTGACATTTGATGCACATATATAATGGAGTTTGGCTTTTAGATATGGTGACTTTTATATTTTCAAATATTCTTATATGTTTAAATCTTGCAAGTTGGATAAAAATTGCTTATTAATGAAGTTTTTTCTATATACTTTTATTTACCTAAAATCTTATTATTGATAACAATATAGATGGAAATTCTTGAACATACAAAAAATATGCATGAGAAAAATATCAATTTAGAAGATACTTTTAATGAAGAAGAGGGAGCAAATAATGAAGATGTTCAGGTTACTTGGAATATTTAGTTGATTGTCTATGTTTTTATTGCTACCAAGAAATTAGCATAATACTATCCTTTATGTTGTGTATATTATTACTTTTATGGTATTTCTATAGTGGATGTTACTTCTTTATGATTTGTTTGTAAACTGCAAATGTACATCATTTTGGTGTATTTTATTGTTCTATTGAAAGTTTTTTCATTCAATATAGGTTTTTTTATCAAAAAATATTTAAAACAAGTCCAATTTATATAGGTAATTAAGCACATTTGCAATGAAAATTTATAAATTTTATTTTTGTAAATTTTTTATGAAAATTTACAATTTTGAAATGGAAATTTTGTCTCTAAAAACCCAACAAATATGTATTTATAAAGATTTATGATGGAATTTTTACTATCTAAGATAGGATTTTCATCCCAAAATTTTCAGAAAAATTAAAAAATCTTCATTTGTGATAGAATTTTCAAGGAATTCCATCCCAAATTTTTTTAAATGGAAAGTTTTATCCAAGTAAGTTAAAAATTATTTTTTGCAATGAAAAATTTGATCACAACAGTTCCATAAAATTAAAAATTTTACCACTTTTTGAATTTTTTTAAATGAAAATTTTTATTCGAATTTTGGGACAGAATAAAATTTTTATTGTAAATTGATTGGGATGAGCATTTTTGCGGTGGAATTTTACCTATTTTGGATAAGAACTTTTCATCTTAAATTAATATTTTTTTTATTTTTTTGTAGTGTACAAACTTTAACTACCTTAAGGGTCTAAGGTATGTCTAACCTTCTATGTTTCTTAATTAAAGAAATACATAAGCAGTTGACCTACACCATAGTAATTGCCTATTTTTGAAGATGATGAAGCAATGTTGAAAAAAAAACTTATGGAAATGCTTAATAGAAAGATGAAAAAAAAGGGAAACAAAGTAATACTAATGCTTATCTTAAGAATGCTACTTCAAAGTATTATACGAGTTGAGGCAAAAATATTCGACTTTTATTGAATGAACCCAATCCTTAAGGATAAGGATTTTTTTTTGCCAAAAGAAAGGAGCAACGATAACTAGAACGAGGGACAACCCCAGAAACCCCCAAGACCAAATCAAAACAAAAATAACAACCAAAAACCAGACAAAACCAAAACACCTTAAAACTGAATTAAACCCAAAATAGACAAAACCTGAAAAAATTAACCACAACAAAAACTACAAACAAAGAACAGATGACTACAAAACCACATAAGAACTAAACCACAAAGAAATTACAGACTCTAGACAGAAATTAGAACTCACTAGAAACTAAAGATACCAAGCTTGAAGATTTATGAAGGCATCAATCGCTTATCTTGAAGAAAAATTGAGCTGAGAGGGAGTGAAGGGTTTGAGACCTAATCTATAGGACACACACCCTCGTTAACACTAGTAGCAAGCTAATTAGCTGCTTTGTTACTAGAACAATGAATATAGATTAATGAGCATCTAGGTTGATCTTGTAAACTAAATTTTATATCTTAAATGATATATCTCAGATTCTAGCTAGAGGTAAGGGATGGATTTTGAATAGCCTCCACAATATTTCTTGCATCAGATACCGCAATAAATGGATTGTTAATGATACTAGCTCCAAATTGGATTCCTTCTTGAATTGTTAATGCTTCTGCCATAGTTAGGGAATTGGTAGGAACTTTGCGAGCATTTCCAAAGACTAGATCACCAAACGAATCTCTTATCACAGCTACTACAGAAGCCTTCCTATTTGATGGAATAAATGATGCATCCACGTTAATCTTGAATTTTCTTGGATCAAAAGCCTTCCAGCTTACACCATAGAAGGGCACAAGTCGGTGATTAAGAGTGTTACTATGATTTCTTGCTACCATGAAACTATTAAAACTAACCATCCCCTTAGATATAGTTACTAATGGTCAAATTGGAATTTTCCTAAAGAATGAGTCATTTCTTATCTTCCAAATCTATTAAGTTATATTAGCTATCAAAGATAGAGTTGTTTTCCTTTGATTGTGGTTACAACTAAAACTAAAGCATACCTTCAAAATCTAGTCACCCAAGGATGATGAATTGATATTGTCAATTTTGATGCATAATGAGGAACCAAACTAGACTCTAGATGTCCAATTATAACCCACTAGACAATGAAGGATATTTTCTTCCGTAAATTGACATATATGACAAACAAAGGATTGTATGCACTTTTGTTTAGATAGATTCTAGGAAGTTGGGAGTGTATTTGAGAGGGCTCTCCATATGAAGTGTTTAACTTTAAGAGCAACATCGATATTCCATATTGAGGACCATAGCTTGGGAGGATAGGTAGAGGATGAATTTGACTGAAAAGGTGATACTTGTTGAAATCTAAGGAAATGATAGCTAGATATGACAGAGTAGCATCCATTAGGATTGTAAAGTCAGACTAAAGAATTTGATTGAGGCCTTATTGGTGTGTGTGTGTGTGTGTGTGTGTGTATGTGTGTGTATTTAATATAGCATATTTTTCCAAAGGACTTAACCAATGTTCAATAGGTTTGAGGTTCCATTCCTTTCTAGTTAATGATATTATTTCAACTACCTTTGAGATAGATTCTTCAACCATAGGATTAGGAGCTGGCAATTTATACCATAAAGTTCAGGAATCCAGGGATCCCACTAGATATAAATTTGTTGACCATCTCTAATTTGCCAATAGGAGCCTTTAAGTATTAAATCTCTTCCTTCAAGAATACTACTCTATCCTTATAAAGCTTTATTTCTTTTAGTAGCAGTTAGCATAAAACCATGAAGAAAATATCTAGCCTTTAAGATCTGAAACCATAATGCATGGGGGTTATTTAGGCCCCTCCAACACTATTTTGCTAATAATGCCTTGTTGAATAACTCCATATTCCTAAAGCTAAGGCCACTATTTTTCTTACTAATTGAAAGTTTTTCCTAAGTTGTCCAATGAATACTATTCTCTTTATCTCATTTTCCCTACCAAAATTTTACTACCAAGGATTCTATTTGTCTACAAGTTGATACTGGAAACTTAAAATAAGACATAGGATAGGAAAGAATGGCCATAACTACTAATTTAATGAGGACTTCTTTGCTAGCTTGGGATAGAAATTTCATTGTCCACCCTTGAAGCTTTTAATGAATCTGATCTTTGATATAAGGCAAAGCTTATCTCTTAGATTTACCCTAAATCATAGGAATTCCTAAATATTTGCTTGGATTTTCCACAGTTGGGATCTAAAGAATATTAGAGAATGAAGAACCATGTTTAACTGAACATTAGGGTTGAAGGAGAGAGTGGATTTATGGAGATTCAATTATTGTCTTGAGGCTCTATTGTATTTTTCCCTGATGGCTGATAGTGTGATAGCATTAGAATTTGAAGCTTTAAGGAAAATGAGGGAATCATTAGCAAATAATAAATGAGATAGAATATGAGCTGTACGAGCTATTTTCAAATTAGTTAACTCTTACTGATTCACAACCTTTAGAATCATTCTAGATAAAAATTCTAAGGCCATTAAAAATAGAAAAGGAAAGAATGGATCTTCTTATCTAAGAGCTCACTTAGGGGATAAGGAATAAATCTTTAGACCACTCAACATAAAATTAAACTTCATAAACTTAACACAAGACATAATCCATTTCACCTAATTAAGGTTAAAACCTATTTTCACCATTATTGCTTCAAGGAATCCCCAGTTAAGCCGATCATAGGCTTTATTCATGTCCAATTTGATAGCAACATAACCTTTCTTCCCAACTCTCTTATTCTTGATAAAATGGAAAACTTCATGGGCCACTAACAAGTTATCTTGAATTTATCTTCCTTCAATAAAAGCATTCTGAAACTGAGAAATATAAGCTGGAAGGATTGTTTTATGTCTATTAGATAGGATTTTAGAAATGATCTTGTAGCAAAAATTACAAAGACTTATTGGTCTAAATTGTGACACTTCTAGGTTTTCCACCTTTAGAATCAAGACTAAATTAGTTTATCTAAAAGAAGGATGTAGTGTACCTTCTTGAAAGAATTGAATAATTGCTTAGCTCATCGAATCCCTAATTATATGCTAAAATTTTTGAAAAAAGACCTTAGAGAAACCATCGGGACCAGAAGCTTTAAGGGCACCAAGCTGAAAGATTGCTTATTGAATCTCACCATTCTCAATAGGACTACACAACCTGTGATTCATGTCTGGGGAAATAACATGCTCAATCACATCTAATACCTCCCATGTGTCATCAACAGTAACAGAGCTATGATAAAAGAGATTGCTGAAGTGTTTCTTAATGGTATTGTAAATATCAGTCTCTATTTCTAGGATAAGGATTGTTTAAAGAAAGGGCTATTTGATGAGAATCACTTTTGATATTTCATCTATTACGCTTTTATTATGATTAATTTATTTTATACCTAAATGCTATTTTTTTAATCTTTTATTACCTTTATCTTTGTTAAGTAATTATAAGGAAGGGTAAGTTTGTTATATAATTTGTATGCATTAAATGAAAGTCATAACTATCATGGCTTAATTGAAAATATAGGTATCATAACCTTAAACATGTGGCATAATAAAAGTTGTTGGATGAAAAAAAAATTATGTAAACAAATAGAAAACTTGACATGTAGTTGATCTTTTAAAACCTTAGTTTTCGACCTTTAAGAATTCATATATTAGTAAAAAGCCTTTATCAAATTAATTGGGACTTTTAATTTATTGGGTTAGACTTTTTTATGTTATAAAATTTGTCTAACTAATTATTTTTCCTATTAGTTAATTTTTTATAAAATGATGATAATTATAATAATTATGTTATTATTTGTGATCTTTATTATACATTTTCAAGTTTTTTTTTTAAATCTTAGTTTAAAAATTTCTCCTATTTTCATACATTTTCCTCTCTTAATTAAGTTATTATTCAAATGTTTATATTCAAAATTAACATATTTTTAATTTTATTTATAAAATTTTAAAATTATACATAAATTTATATGTGATGAATATATATATATATATAGAATTATAATTATAATTTTATTAAATTAAAACTATAATACATAAGAATATTTGTAAAAATATGCCACCTTCTTAAAGGAATGAAAGCCATTTAATTTAAAGATAAAAATCATATTTTCATCCCTGACAGATGTTATTTTTTTCAATTTTATCCTTTATAGTTGAGTGTTTTTAATTCCATCCTCCATAGAATGAAATTAATCCAATATTGTCCTTCCATCCATCTGTTGTTAAGCAATGCTGACATGTCCATTAAAGGCTGACTTAGTTGATCCACATGGAGAGAAAATAATTATGTGTCAAATAAACTTTATATTTGAGAAAAACTATTAAAAATAAAGAACGGAAGCCTAAAATGAAATGTGACATGCCTTAATTCTCTATTATTCCTTCCTTTTTACGACAGTTGAAGTTCTCTTCTTGATTGACCGATAAAAATCCCATCTCTACTATTATTATACCTTCTATTCCCATTAAAGTATGATGGGTGGTGATGGAATGGCTTCGTACAGTGTATATTCTTCCTCTTCATCCTTATCTAGGTGTTTCAAAGAGGTTACGATTGGCGATAAAGCTTGCCTTCTATAATTTTAAATTCTCGAACTAGAAGGAGACTAAGCAAAATATTCCTTAGAGAAGGCATCTCTAGAGAAAGCATAAGCCATCTTGTTCATTAAAATAAGTAACTAGAGCCATCAAAACCCTCTTATTCATAAATGATGCTAAGAAGTAGAAGGAGACTAAGCAGAAAGTTCCTCTGTTTAGAAATAAAAGCTTACAGAAAGCAAAAAGTTTTGATACAAATCATTTGATAACTAAATTGTCACTTAAAATTAAAAGGCATTTCATTTTCAAACTAAAAGATAAAGTATAATTTATGAATTTGTCAACTTTAGTGGAGTTATTGATAGAAGCCATATGTTATGCTTATTTTATGAGCAAAATCAGTTCTACCCCACCAATGTGCATTTTATCACATCCATATGTGATAATGTGATCAAAATCCAACTTATACAAACTCATTCTATGCATTGTGCTTGTAATATTATAATTATGTAACTGAGCCATAATCTGGAAGTATGATTAAAAACTTAAGTTCTTAAACTTGTATAAGATGTCATAAAAAATGTTAATCCATATTAGTTCCTTTTTTACTTTTTTTGGTTCATTATACTTGTATGTATGTTAAGAATTCCTAAAATCTTAAGTCATCTAAAACACATATCAGGATTAGCTTTGAGTAATAGAGCATCAAAGCTAAAAGTGGTAGTAATAATAAATAGAGGCCGTGAGGAGCTAGACAAGCTACCCAGCCAGTGATCATGTTTAGGTTAATCATAAGAACTAATAGTTAATCTAAAAGTAAGGATCGTGGAGCAAAAGAGAAAGAAATTAGTAGTTATCTTCCTATTTTCTATTTCATTTGCTTGGAGTATAAAATCCTCCCTTCCCTCTGCTTTTCATCCTTTCTTTTCCATTCAAAAAGATGATAAGAGTTAACTTATATCATTATTTTAATAAGAATGCTTTTAAAAAGACCACCCAATAAAAATGTATAATTGATCCGATAGTGAGTTCTTCCATAGCAGTTAAAGGCAGAAACTTAAATTAAAAGAAACAAAATTACAAAAGATTTACCATATGAGTAGATGCTTCATAATTAGTTAAGGTATATTGACTTATTGGTGTTGGTGTGTGTCCTAGGAACTAATCATATAGATGGTTGAAATAATACACAATGTATTATATTTTATTTCAGGCAATGCAATTATTATATTTTATTTTCAATCTTGCGCAATTTATAACTTAATATAATAATTGTCCCTAGAATAGTTTTACTATTCCTAAAATACCCTTAGTCAAGTATTATTACGAAAGGAATAGTAATAGTATATCGAAACTGGCATGTATAGTGACTGATGATTATGAATCATGGATATGTGATATCAAGTCAATACATGAGTACATAGATGTACTGAACTGATCCAATATGAGAATACTGCATGGACAAGACTTGTGTCATTAGTAGTTCTCATATGATCATAATTGCATATAATCCTTTGACTTGAAGTCACTACGATTCCTTACATGAGGGGTTACTCACTTTGATGTCGTCCTATTTCACCTTTAATCAGGATGACAAGTAGGGCGTTGATTGGGTGTGTCACGAATCATGCAGAAGGAAGTGAGTGATGTAGATGGAATTTTGTTACTCTTATAAAAAAGAGATATATCCTTGGGTTCCTTGATTGAGTAAGACTTAGAAATGCATAGCCATACTCAAATGGATCAATATGTGATATTGATAATTTGTTTTGAAGTCTACTCAGTATCAAGAAATATAAATTGAACTTTGACGAGGATGACACTCTCCATGCCTCCAATTCAATTTGGATATTATTACAAAAGGGATTATGATGCAAAATGTTGATCATGTATTAGGTGGATGTCGAATCACAGACATTCTTACTACTTGAGTGGTAGTGATGTATTGTTAGGTACCACTCACTGTCTATGGCTCAATAATGAGTCATTGTCAACGTAGTAAAAATCTACAAAGTCACACAAAAGGAGTAGGAATAAGATAATAATTAATTAAACTTTAATTGTATTAATATCCAATTAATTGAATTATTTTCGTGCATATATATATTATTAAATAATAATATATTTTTCACGTAATAAATATAATTATTATTATATGATATTATTTGATATTAAAGTAATATCAAATATTTACGTTATCAGATATTAGATAAATATATTATGAGATAATAATATTTTAATATTTGATAACTATATACAATTATCTAATATAAGATATTTATATTATGAGATAATATAATTATCTAATATTAGATAATTAATAGATAAGTCCTATCTTTTCTCATTATCTCTAAGATAAGAATAAGATAAGTTGTTAAGTGTGATTAGAATTTTGGAAGCATTATCCTATTAGGACTAGGATTGTGACTTGCCTAAATTCTATAAAAGGGGAATTGAGGGTAGCACTTTTAATACACACTTATAACTTCCATAAAATCCTAAATCACTCAGAAAACATCAAATCCTAAATCCTAGAGAGAAAAATGCATCCTAACAGATTTGTGGAGGATGAGAGGTCGTTGTTCACTCCATGTGGATACCGTAGAGACGTCATACCTTCCGACTTGCGTTTAATTCATTTGCTTTTAAGTTTTTATTAATAGAAATACGAGTGCCCAATAGGTAAAATCCTAATCATTGATTTATGCTTTTTGCATGGATCCTAGATAAAATTCGAATCAAATTTTAAATTTTCGTTGCATGTTATAATCCAAATTCCTAACAATTGGAAGTCCCATTAGAAATATGTATACTCTACTGTTAATTCCCTCCCTATTATTAGTATTAAGAATGAGAATCATTTTAGTGCAACCTTTTTTGAGGCTAAGGTGTCCTTTGCTGCTAAGGTATACTGACTCATTAGTGCTAGCCTTTTTTGGTGTAGTAATTGAAATGAGAATCATAAGAACAAAGACACCTAAAATTTACCCAATCCAATTTGAAGACTCATAAAAGGCTTTACCCCCATGAATTTTAATAAAGGAAAGTTATATATGGATTTGTTATTCACACCTATAACATTCTAGATAGCAATTATTTATCCAAAGAATGATAACAATGAGATAGGAAAGATATTTATTATAGCATGTATGAGCAAAATTGTCCAATGGAAACTAATAACTACATACTTAGATGCTTTATATCCACCACTATTTTTTCCACTAATACTAAGTAGAATGGTAACTTATATTAATTATGCAAGTGAATAATCTACACTTGTTATCACTACCCATTGTAAAAGAAAGATAAATAAAGAACAGTTAAGAGCTTAAAATATATTTTGAGGAATACCTTACAAACAATATTGAACTTGTAACAAATGAAAGACTATAACTATTTCATGTGGGTTAATTGTGAGGAATGTCCAAAATTGAAGCTATGGATTCAAATTTCAATGGTTTCTCTGTTTCTATCTTAAGCAATTTTTTGTCCTTTTTTCACCAAGACTGCAAAAAAATGGACTCGAACATAGAAGTTTTGGTCAAAAAGGCAAAGAAGATATTCCTATTCATCATATACAATTACTTAGCTTATACAAGGAACAATATGAACTTGACGTCTTTTTGAAATGTTAGGAACTATCTCAAGTGAACATTTTGTGCAAAGCTATTGTGGCCTTTATTTATTTATTTATTTTGTTTGTTTTTATTCTTTTCATGGAATGTAGGCTACTTCTGTTTTACAATCATAGCTTAAGATATTAAATATTTATATGAAATTGTTTCTCATGTCCTTCTATTATTGAATGTTCCAAGATTGAGAGAAGATGTTGTGACCTTTTAAGAGTTAAAAATGTAAAGTACAAAGTTACAAATAAAAATAAAGAAATACGCTTCATTAAATAATACAAATTAAGTTATGAGCTTAAAATCTTAATTCTTGTTAAAAGCAACTGGCTTATAAAGTCACAAATTCACCCACTAACTTTTTACAAAAATGAATACACTATTAATTCTTGTCCAAACCAGACTCACTAACTATCTTAAATGTATTGTCATAGATCCAAAATTCAGAAAACATAAAAAAAATAAGAGGAACAGCAAGTTATTTCTTTTGTAAAGTAGTTTTGCTTGCATCAAAATCTTGTGAACTAACTATAAAATTAGCAAATCTATTCTTTACTTTTTGGCTGGCTGCTATTAATGTCTCTTGCTAACACATTATTGGCCTTTTCAAGTATACTTTTCTAACTCAAGCTCGGTTGGTAGCTTTGTCTTCTTACTTTTGTGACTTTGTAGGTTGGGCTGGCTTAATAGCTTATTTGTAGCACCAACATATGAGGTCCAACATGATGTATTTCCTTGTTATCCAACACAGTTATCACATCAATGAATAGGAAAAATAAATAAAAAATTATTAGTGCAACAAGATTCTAAAAAAAAACTTGCACACACACCTTCTTTTTTATGTTAGAAGTAAAGCCACTAGTTTAACTATTTTGAGCTTTTGGTTTTTTAGTACCTCCAAATTTAGCACCAATATTTTCTCCATTCTCTTTGGATACAGTAGCAACCTTATAACTTTTATTTTTTTTAGCAAGAATAGCCTTAAAACCTTCATTCCTTGTATACGCAGAAGTAGGCTGAAAACCACCATTCCCTTTACACGCAATAGCAGCTTGATCTTTGGTTGATGGTCCCTTATAGCTTTTTTTATTATGCCTTTGCATTTTACTCTTGTAACAAGTAGGAACTAACCTTCTTTTTAGCTTACCATTTCTATTTTGAGTGATTTCTTTCTTTGGGTTTTAGGTCTCCCTACTGGTTTTCTAATGTTTGGGGGTTGAATTAGTTCCTTTCCAATGTTTGGCCATAAGTTGGGACCATTCACTAGTTGAATCAATGGCTTATATGCCTTAGCAAAAGTATCTAATCTTAAATACTCATGTACATAGTCTTTTGGTCTTTTATTTCCCCATCCTAATGCAATAATTGCATGCACACAGGGTTTTCCAATTAGATCCTATTGTTTGCAATTATAAGCATTTTCCTTTAGATTCACTGTGAACTTTTGTGGTTTGCATTCTACCTCAAATTTTGATTCATCAAGATCTCCCATCCATGTTGGCAACCATTGCCACTTTCTTTTTTTGCAATCTCTAATTTGTCATGAATTTGTGGCATAGTAAACCTTTACTTTTTAATAATAGTGCTATTTAATCTTTCATTTTCCTAATAATATACAACCTGATCTCTTCTAGCATTGTGATTATTGACTTACCCCTATGCTTGACTATTTTACTGTTAAATTGCTCGCACATGTTATTTGTGATGATTTCATTCTTTGTAATTATGCTAAATGCAGCTCTTATCCACATTTTTGGGTTAAATTGACCTAATGTTCCAAGCCTTGTTATTGAATTCTTTCAACTTCTACATTCTAGCATTAAAGTCCACTATGGTTGTTTCCTTGGCACAACCAAGTATGTGATCTCTCAGCTCCATACCCTCAAACTTCTTTGCATAGTTTGTGTACATATGCCTTACATAAAATTTATGTTCTGATCTAGGAAGCATCTCAGCAATTGTAGGAATTAAACCTTAAAAAAGTAGATAACATTAGCATAAAGTAAATAATGTATCAAATTGGATGAATAGTTTAAAGATATATTCACATTTTACCTTTTGTTGATCACTCATAAAACTAAACCTCTTATTTGAAAGTGGTTGTAAATCTTCTATAACTCTAGTTAGGAACCATGTCCAAGTCTATTTAGTTTCCAAATTAACTATAGCAATAGCAATAGGATAGAAACCATTATTTCCATTTTGACCAATAACAATAAGTAACACTTCTCTATAATAACTTTTTAGGTGGCATCCATCAAGGTCAATTATTGGCTTACACCTAGTTGTAAATCCATGTTTTAAGGCACTCAAACATACATAAATCCTATTAAATTTAGGAACCACTTCTAGCCTTGGTTTATCAACACCTAACTAAATATTACATTATTTGAAGTTCTCAATTCATGACAATAATTCCAAATCCTAGCATATTGATTCCTTTCATCCCCTTCTGTGATGTTTCTTACTATCTCCAATGCTTTGTGAGCTTTATTAGTGGTGATTGTCAAAGTGTATTCTTGCTTACAATAATTTAATACATCATTAAGTGTTAGGTTGGAATTTGTTCTAAAAAATGATACAAGTTTTTCCCTTATCCATTTAGCAGTAGCTTGCTTGAATTTAGTTCTTCTAGAATAAGTGTGCTCAATTGTGTATTTTTTCACTTAGTATGATTGTATGTCTTTAGCCTAAGAACACAAGATGATAAAAGGATATGGTTTCAAACATTTAACTCTACACCTAACAAGATCATTCTTTTCCAAATACATAGGTTTCCTCTTATATACAATATAATCTTTTATAGCCTTTTTGAATATATCCAAATTAGGGAACACTTGACCTATCTTAAAGTAAACATTTCCATAAGTACTTTTTCTATTGAATTTTGGCCATGTAGTTTTCTTCTCAGGTTTCTTTCTCTTTTTTTCATTATCTTGGACATTAGCATCACTTGATAAATCCAAACTATAAAGCTCTTCAGATTCACAATGAAATTCATCTTCTTGAATTTCACCATTTCCATCTTCAACTAGAAAATCAATTTCTACTTTAGCATTTTGAATCATCGTTTTAGACTTACTAATACCAGCCATAGAAAGCTCTGCACCTACTCTGATATTAGCATTGTCACCAACCTTGCTTTTTTATTTCTTTGTAGACTTATTATTCTTTGCATTATCATCAATGTCTACTTCAGTATGCATGTCAAATAGCTTATCATCATCCTCATTACCATTGCTATCAAACATACGATATTTATAAGGCATATCTTCTGCACTATCATAGTCATCTAAAGACTTATCATTGTCATAATTTCCTTTATAACACTTAATTGATCATCAGTAAGATAATCATAGTACACATTCTTTCTACCACTTTCATTTAAACTCCTAGTGCCTAATCCCTCTAAACTAGTACCACTTTCCATCACTTCAACATATAAATCATGATCCCAATCCATATCACCTATTAAACCTGCATAATCTTCTTACATTGGTAGATTAAACCTTTCATTAAAATCCATAGGCACTTTAGTATGCCCTTTAATATTCCCCATATTGTGCTTGTCTATTTTGAATGGGCTTCTCATGTAAATTGAAAACAAAAATGCATTTCAATAATAAAAATAATATATCAGATGAAGACTCTGTGTTATAAACAAACCTAATATATTAGATGCTCCAAAACCATGATCCTGTTATTTTGAGTAATAAAAACTAAATTTATATCACATTTATCACTTTTTAAGACATTAAATAAATAAGTTTTCCCCTTCATTAATTGCTGTAAAGACTTAACTTTGAAGATTCACCTAAACATGCAAGTGTAATTATACACACATACATGCACTCAATCTAGAATATTACTAGTGCAAAGCCTTGCCTTTCAAAATTCAAAGGCAGAGCATATGCAGCAGGAAGCATGAGGTCCTACAACTAAACATCCAAAATACAAGACCAATATATTAAATTAATTCAAAAGAATCAACTTGCATTATTTTTTATCTAAGAATAACAAAGTGAAGGTATGATTTTTGCATTTAGTTTCAGAACTTTGTTCATTTCTTAGCTCAACTTCTTCATATAAGTAACAAATTATCATAATTTAATCCAAATGTATCTTTTTTAAAGTTAAGGTTATTGAAATAAAATCCATCTGATTATAACTCATAACAAACAACAAGGAATCAATAAAGCTATTTAATGTATATTTTTAAGTATTATCCTATTCAAATGTGCTTTCTACAAAACTTGTTCATTAAAAAACACCATTTCAATAAGCCCATATAATGAACTAAATCTAGTCTCTTTATACTAATAAGTTTCTTCAGTTAATCCATATAATGAACTAATAGCTCTCATTTAGAAACCTTTTGACTAAAAATGGCAAATAAGTAAAAGAATGATTTTTCCTGGTGATTACTTTACTTACAAAGTGTCTAGGAAGTCCAATTCTAGATCTTTAAACTTCACACAGGAAATTGCATCAGCTGCCTTCAATTCTTCTTCAAATAACAAAAAGAAAAGGTTTTATCATCTAGGATGAATACCTTCAATCTATTCCTTGCAAAAACTAGTCTAAACAACTTTATTTTGCAGTTATGCAGTATGGTTTTCCAAATTACAACTTCAGAGCTTGCCTATTATTGCCGCTTAAATTAACTTGTCCAGCTAAGCAATTGTATTGTCAAGTCATCTTATAACATGACAGATCAACATCTTATAATAGTGGAATCACAACAGACAAACGGAAGGATGAAATTGACTTACTTTCACTCTATCGAGGAAGAAATTGATAACATATATCTATTGAGGATGAAATTGAAATAAATAACATTTGCTAGGGATGAAAATATTATTTTTGTCTAATTTAAATCATCTTTAAACTAAGTACAATGACATCTACTCACATATGGAATATTCCACTGGTGTAACTGTGTATACAAGGATTAAAGGTAAATAAGCATATAAACAATGAAATTAAGAATTTTATTCGTTACTCATGTTTTTATATAGTACTTATCTCTACTTATAACTTTTCTATTGAGTCAATGAGATTTCAATTTTCAAGTGCATTAAAGTTTTAAATTTACATGTTTTGATATTTATTCTTTAAGGAGAAATAAATGTATTAAAAAATTGACCATTACTTTATTATATGTTTTAAACTTAAAATTCTTAAATGAAAAAATATTTTCAATATTATTTGATTGTAGAATTTATGGATTATGTTGATATAATTGTTAAAATTTTTGTGATTTTTTTAAAAATAAGTTGAAATATTTTTTACTTATGTACAAATTTTATTAAAATACTCTTCATAACAAAGTTAAAAAAATAACAATAAATTAAAAATAAAATAATTTTTTGTAAATGTATAGATCAAATACTAATTAGGTTTGTAATCAATTATCTTATGTGTTATTGTTATATTAAACAAGTTAACACTTTAAAATTTTGAATTAGAATTTTCTTTGAAGTTTTATTTCACGTATACTCTCCTTATTTTACATGTTTTAATAAATATATGATTTCTAAAAAAATTTTTGTACTCTTTGTAATTTTTTAACAAAATTTTATATTTAATCTGAAATTTATCTTTTACAAATTTAAAAAATACAACTTCATTAATTAAAATTGCAACATAAATATTTTATAAATTTAATGATAAAATTATTATAAAATGAAAAAATAAAAAAACTTAAAAATTTATAATTAATATCACATAAAATATATATGTAATTATCATAATTGTTACTTAAATATGAAATTTTTTTAAAATTAATACAGATCTTATTTTAGTTCTGGTCATGAATAATGAATGGTTTTACGTAGAATAAAAAATTGGGTCATATTGTGTAGGGCTAATAAAATTGGTCCAATGCATCCCTCCCTTTTTGGGCTGTCACAGATCCATCCCACCAAGGAAGGCCAGACCCCTGGCTCATTTAGTAAATATCATATCTCATTCCCCGGTATCCATGCCTTGAATTTTTATCCAAGGCATGGAAGATCATTTTTCTCCTCCCTAATGGATCTATCCCATCACAAGTTGTGTGATCCCTTATTCTTTTACCTTGCGTTTGATATGAAAGCCCCAAACGGTGACCTTTTTTTTTCTGGGTAGCTCAAGTTTAAAACTCAATAATGACACAAGAAGTTGTATCATCTGCTTTCACTTCCCTTTAACTTAAGGAAAAAACAAAAAATCTCTTTGTTTCTTTTGCGATCCTTTTCATCGTCAATAGAGCATTGTTACATATGTTAATTCTCATAATAACTTTGATTATCATTACAAATTAGGTCTTACTTTCTAGGAAGTGGGAATAAAAAATGCTTGTGCTTTCCACATGCAATATTATACAACTGTTAAATTTTGGACAAAAAATATAAGTAAAGAAAATGTTAATGATGAAAAGTATGAAGAAACAAATTTTAGTATTTAAAATTAATTAAAGGTGAATTAGTTGAAAAAGGATGAAGTAATATATGGGTATAATGTAATTTTTTCTAATAATATAACCTATTTGAGTGTTATTTTTTAATTACTAATTATTCCAAATTAATGAATGTTAAAAAAGTTTATTTGTAGTAATAAAATAATTATAAGAGAAAATAATAAAAGAAATATGATTTTTCAAAGGCTAATAGTTAATTGTGCGTTTCAATCTTTTAATATCACCACATAAGGGAATAATACCGTTTTTGTCATTGAACAAAACAAATTAACACGCACATGTAATGTCTCAGAAGTAAACTCATGATATCACCATCATGGAAGGAGCCTTGGATTCTCCAATCTCCATATATGTATAAACGACAACAACCAGATGCATAAATGTAGTTCATAGCTCAAACTGCAATTATCCAAAAGTTAGCACTTACCACACGCACGAAAGCATTAGACTAAACAAAACGACAATATAAAAACACCACGCGACGAAGAAACATAGTTTAAACATACTCTAGATAAATAAAAGCACTTCAAATTCAACGGATCAATCAGACATTCCAGCTCAGAATGCCGAGTGATGCGAAGCAAGGTCGTCCGGCATCCACGTTTCAGACGATTTCGAGCCTATTTCACCGTTCATTCCAGCCGGCGGCTGGCTCAGCCGTGGTTCCTCCGGCTCCAAATCCAAAAACGACTCTAAGTTCCAGAATTTCTGCTTCCAATCCATGTCGTTTTCCATTGCATAGTCATTAAAGAGAGGCGGCGGCGGCATTTCGGGTAGAGTTTCGGGGCTCGGAACAGGTACCACCACGGGACTTGGGCAGCGCTTCTTGGCCGGAGGCCTAGCCGGAGATGGCGGAGCAGGTGGTTGCTGGTCGGGGAAGTTGAGCTTGGCCTTCTCGCCGCGGATGCGCTTGGCGGCTTCGTCGTAGGCTCTGGCAGCGTCTTCGGGTGAAGCGAAGGTGCCGAGCCAGACTCGGCAACCCTTGTATGGGTCTCTGATCTCAGCAGCCCACTTACCCCATGGCCTTCGCCGGATTCCTCTGTATATGTTCTTCCGAACCCTCGAACCCGAAGCTCCTTTCTCAGCTTCTTCCTCTTTCTTCTCGCTACTTTTGCATGTCACGCCTCCTGCTGAAATAAAAAAGAGGGACTAATTATTAATGTGTTAAATATTAATTTTCTTGTTATCCGATATTTTATATTGAAATTTTTATTTAATAAATAATTTATATTAATTAAAATAGTTACAAATATTTTTTTATCGTTATAATGAACTTTGACAGATATTTTATATGCGGCAGTACGTCGTACTATTGCTAAATTTTTGCATAATACCATGTCAGAATTAGTTCTAAATTAATTGTAAGTGATGTAGTTCTTTGCTGATTTATTTTCCATTTTTTAGTTCAGTAATTTTTTTCCCGCAAATTAAGACTCAATTACAATATTGATGAAATGGATATGATTCCTTTCCTTTACATTTTAGCAAATTCCTGTCAATGTTCATAATTTCAAATAAATTTTTTTTTATCTTTCTTTATTTGAAATTCATCTAATATATTTTCCCTCGACGAGATGCAACTGTATTCAAAGTGTTTAAATAAATAGCCTCTTAGAAGATTAAGTATATTTATTGTGATACTACCTTTTTACAAATTTTAAAATATATAAATTAAAATAATACATTGAAGATAGGTGAAAACACTCGACTTGCGGAACTCCAATCAAATTACTTTTGTTAATGCCAAATTATGTAAGGCTTTAAACTATACTGCATTCAAATCCCCCTGAAATCTTGTACCACGAAACAAAAAGCCCAACTGGAAGTCAGATAGAAACTGACATAGCCATCTAATGTATGCAAGCAAATTTCTTCGTGAAGAGAAACGCATGCATGGAAATTAAACTCAAGGTTAGATATATTTTTATTTTTATATTTTTAAAAATTATTTTTAAATCAAAAGAAAATCAAAATTAGAAGGAATTGATATTATAAGTAAGAAAATATTTTATTTATTTATAAAATTAATATTCAGAATAAGAAAATAAATTTAAAAAAAATAAAAATTATTTTTATTTTTTAAGTTAGAGAATAATTTTTTAAAAATAAATTGACAAATAAATTCTTCTACTTTTAAAAATAAAAAATAAAAAAAATAGATCCCAAATTTCTGAAGTAAAAAGAGGTATAATGTTTTTTAAATATCAAATATTATTTAAATAAAAATTTTCTAGCCAGAAATTACATTTATAAATATTTGAAAATAGGGATTAAAAGTTACATTTTTGTGTGTAGAATAAGGGGAAAGAAAGTAAGTGGGAGTAAAACGAAATAAATTTTATCCCAAACAAATTTTAGGTAGGAAAATGGTTAAGTTTGTGTCTGCCAATACAAATCCAAAATATATTTAGCCTCAAAATTAATCTTGAGAAAAAGTAAAATTTTTTTCCTTCTATTTGATTTTAGTTCTCTTTAAAATTGATTTTAAGAAAAAAAGTAAATATATATAAATTTGGATTCGACTATTCAAATACTATATTTATTTATTTTTACCAAAATTCATTATTTGCCGAAGAAGTTGCCAAATAAATCAAAACAAAAAGGGGAAATCATCTTCATATCTAAGGAATTGATTGAAAAACAAGACTAGAGACATAAGTATAGAGACTTGAACTTTTTAACGTGAAAAATATATTTTCAAAACTGAATTTATCATTAGAATTATTGATGAGAAAGTCTAACAACACAATAATTATAAACAGTCAGTCTTGTTCGAAAATGCTAATTTCAGACAATAAATTACAATAAAATCCACGAAAAAAAATATAAAATGAGAAAAAAAATTAAAATAATCCAGAAGAGAGTGGTGGTTACCATCCATGATTGGGATTGGAGTGACGTCGTTCTGAGCAAGCTGGAAAGGTTGGTGGTTCGGAGCAGAAGCAGAAATGGCGGCGGAAGAACCAAGGACGGCGGAGAAGGGGTCCATCTCAGCCCAAGTGTACTGTGTGTTCGATGTTCTCCTCGGCCTCTGTTCAACATACTCCGAAATTATATTTCCCCCACACATCTTTTGTAGAGTGAGAAACACAAACCCAGACGTGGAGAGGTAAAAAACTTTTGCCTGAGCTTTGCGTTTTCTTTAGAGAAGAGAGTGGGATTTTCCATTCTTGCCGACATTTATAGAAGACCTGTTCTGACCCGAATCGCAGTTGGATAATCCATAATCCGCTTTGATTAATGGTTACGATCCGAGAATCTAACGGTGATCAGTGATTCAGGGTTACGAATCAACGTTGGATTTCATGAAGTTTAGACTGTTTAGTGAAGTGGGGTCCACAAGGATGGTTGATCGTTGATGCGAACGGTTTTAGATGAGTTGAACTAAAGGACAAGGTAAGCAGTGTACATACTGTGTGAGAAACGAAACAGTTAAAGTTAACCACCACGCTTTTTGTTTTTGGTTTTTTTAGGCGAAAAATATTATGAAAAGAAATATAATAATAAAATATTAAGTTCTGTGCTACAAAAATTTAAAAGGCGTATGATACAAAAATGTTGACGTGGCTCGTTAACGAACAGATGAAGCAAGTTCCAATAATGACCGTTGATGAATTGTTACCTATTACCTTATCAATAGGTAACAATAACAGGGAAGCAATAATCGGTCAGACTATTAAGCAAGTCTATCATCATCGTCCAATTTATGGATCAAACGGAAAATATAATTTACAATAATGGCACTATTTTATTTAATAAATAAGTTAATTTATAATTTATTAATTTAATTAATAAATTGATAATATATAAATTAATTTTTAAAATTATTTCATATATTAATTTATTAAAAATAAGTTATAATTTAATAAATTATTTTAAATAATTTATAGCTGATAATTTGTATCTCATCAATTTTTTCTCAAATTTATCCTTTTTTTCCTTAATTGACTGATAATCATGTCATTAATCAAGTAAAGCTAAATATCTTTTTTTTCAATCATGTGTTCCTATCTTCAAATTTAGTATAAACAATTAAATAAAAATAATTAAGTAAATAAATATATGATATCATAAAATATAATTGATTTAGTTTTAATTAATTATATCTTTATTTTAAACTATACACTTATATAGAATATATATAAATATGTAAGTAATTAAATAAAAATAATGTAAGTAAATAAATATACAAGGTCATAAAAATTATTAATTAAATTTTATATTATTGTATTTTTATTTTGAACATATTAATTACATTAATATAATTTGATATTGAAATAAATATGATTTAATTTAATTTATATATATTAACTTATATTAATATATTATTTTATATCATTTTATATTTTTTACTAAATTATTAATTAATTTTATTAAATACTTATCATTAATTAATTTATTAATTATTAGTTATCAATTATTATTTAACTTATTAACTACTAACTAATTTATTAATTATTTACATGGAATTTAACCAATATTATTTCTACACTCTTATTTTTATTCTCTAATTTTCACTTTCTCATTAAAAGATTGGACTTCAGTTTGGTTCACATCCCAAAAACTCTATTAAAAGGGGTGAGAAACCCACATTAGATATAAACGTGGGTTTAACCTTTTTATTAAAGATATTATTCAAAGATCGCAAGCTATGAAGGTGGTTGATAGAATCCAATTTGTCACGCTTATTTTATATTATACATTCTAATTTATAAATAATGGATTATATATATATATATATATATATATACACACACAGACACACAATGTGAAAGTACGCCAAATCAACTGGTTTTATTACCAATTATAGCTCTTCTTATAAGTTTCTCATAATTGATTTCTTAGCTAGATGAAAAATCATCAATTTAAAAAGGGGTATAATAGAGAAAAATGCAAACTAAATAAATGAAAATCTTGACAACTTATTTTTTATCTATTATTTATTAGTCACATTTGAAGAAAAATTTGTATATATATATATATATATATATTACTTAATGATATTAGTGTCAAAAATATAAATAATAAAAATGGATTAAACAAAATATAAAATTAAATAATTCAACCGATACTTTTCATATTAAGTTTTTAATTTATTTAAAAAAATTGATAATAAAAGTAAAATAGATCCTATTATATTATATTAGTTAATGATATTAACGCATATCTTATTATATTTACATTATATATTGATATTAACCACTTGCAAACAACAAAAGTGAATATAAAAAAAATATGATGGAGCAAATAAAAGAAAGGAAACAATGCATAAATTATAAAATAATACATGTTACAAGTAGAATATTAAATTAAGTAATTTTAATTTAATTAAAATATTTTTATAATAAAAATATATTTTTATATCTATATAATTTAATGATATTGATATATGTTTAATTTAAAATATAATGCTTTAGAAGTGATATAAAAATATCAAAATATTTAAATAAATAAATTTAATTCTAATTTTTACATATTATTAAAATTAAAATATATAATTAATTTACTCTATTAATACTTCTTGTATTAAACTTTAAACTAATTAATTTATATATATATATATATATATATTATAATATAATATAATAAAATTGTATTGTATTTATACTAATTAGTGGTATTGATTTGAGCGAAAAAATTAAAAAATGTGATGTAATAAATAAAAAATTAACGAAATATAAAATAACGAAAGTGAAAAAAAAAATCCGAGTTAAATTGAATAGAAGGGAGGAGTAGCATTTTTCTCGAAAGCCATAATTTTTTATAGATACAGGATAACCAAGTATGAAAATCTGGCACTCCAGGTTGAGAAATGTCCTTAGCATTTAACCGGTCAAAAATGGTCAGTTCTCCACGTGTCATGCATTTAGTGATGCAAATATTATTGTATGTTATACAAAGTGATATTTGATTATTTATGTCACAGAAACCTCCAGATATTAATGTTACATTGAGTATGATAAAATAGAATTGATTAAAGAATTAATTATTATATAATTATATTTAATATGTTTAAAAAATAAATAAGTATTTTATTTCATAATTATGTTTAGTGATATTATATGAATAGAATGTACAAAAAGTATTAATAAAAATAATACTCTAAAAATAAAAAATTATAAAATTGAAATCATATTTATATTAAATATGATACTACATTTTTTATTTATTTATAATTTTTGTATAATTAAACATAAAATATCATAATTATCAATATTATAATTAACAAATAATTTTTTGTAAAATTTTAAAAATTTAATTTATTAAAATTTTATATTAAATAATTTTTTCATAAAAATAAAAATATTTTATTTTATTTTTTATTATTAAAAATATGTTTATTATAACATTTTGGTAATATAATATTAAAAAATAAATATTTTATTATTTATAAAGGTAATATAGAAACATAAGAAAGATATGAGGGATAAGAATAAAAAAATCATTTTACAAATAATGAATTAACCATTCTACCACTTTTGTTATGAAATGAAAATTTCATCTTTAGATAGAGAATGGTCATTCTCATTCCATAGTGTTTACCAAATAAATTTTTTCATTCCATTTCATCATATCAAATATGTTATAAAATAGTGAAAAATAATTTATATGCATAATATTAAATGTAAGAAATTTGATAAAAGATAACTTTTTTTTCTTAAAAAGGGAAGTTATTTTTTATTACCCAAAAAAAAAGTAAGTTGATTTCCTCCATTATCATGGTTATATATATATTGTATTGATAAAAGTAATAAAATTATTAGATGCACATATACAAGAACTAAATATTGAACCATTGACACAGTGGAAGGCAGCTTCCAAAGATAATTAAATGTTATTTAAGTTAAAGACTATTAATTATATTTAAATTTTTTTAATTAAAAGGTATAAATGCACATAACACTTTTTCCTTTATATATAAAGAAATGTAATTTTTCTATAAAAATATTTTTCAAAAAATAAAAAGTGCCCAAATTTTTGCTCAATAACAAATAAAAGGTATGTAAGATTTTGTTCTCATTAATTCACTGAATGCTTTTATACAAATATCAGAAATCAAATTCTAATACAATAAAAGATATAAAATTTTTAAAAAATATCATATAACACTTAAGTTAATGGTTCACTGTGAGTATATAAGATATTTTTAAAGTTTGTCTTTTTCATGCATATTGAATGTGAATATTATTTTAAGGTAAGAGTATGAAGAGTGAGGCAGAGTAATCACATATATATATAGTGTAAAATATTGTACATTATTGATAGATAAAAAATGATATATAATTAAAAATAATAATTAAATTTTTTTATCAATAGTAAAAAATTTTAATAATTTTTTATTGATATAATAATATAAAATATAATTGATAGTGTAAAATTAATTTATATTAGTAATATATCAAATTTAAATTTGATCAATTAATGTCTTACAATTAAAACATAAATTATGTAATTTTTTTAAATTATTGCATAATTTTTAATTTTATATTAAATAATTTTATTTTAATATACTTATTAATATAAAATTTAATAATCATGATTAACAATCTTCATCTATCACATAAGAATATATCTCTCAATTAATACTCCTAGTTATGTTACACTGTATAATCATATAAACTTTTAATTTTTATATCCGATAGGTTATTGAAATATACATATTACGTCAAATTTTCTAAAAAGTTATAATTAATTACAAGCAATGATTACAATACACCATATGGTGCACTATTAATTTTAAACTATTAGATTTAATTCAATCTACGTAATATTATATAGATCAATGAACCTAAAATCCTAAATTTAGTAGTGTACCATAATAATGATATATTAATATCTCTCCTTTAATTAATAGAGAACAAACATTGAGAAAAATGAATATAACATCTGTATTTCAGAACTAGTTTAATAATATTTTTATATCGAAAGTTTTTAATTCAAATAGTATATAATATTTAAATATTTTGTCTTTTTTTTATAGCTTGGATTTTATTCTAAAATCTTATATGTTTTTATTAATTTAACTGCTCATACAATTATTAAAAACAATAAAAATAAAAAATAATTTTTAATTTTTAATTTTCAATGTGTCAAAGTTAAAAATATCAAACTTTCAATTTATAATAATTTTTATTTATTAAGTAAAAATGAGCGGTTCTGTTATAACGGAAATAAAACTCCAACGTCTTTCAGAGTGGAACCAAAAATTTAACGGCATCATGCTAAGGTCACGCTGAAAAGCTTGGAGCTACTCACCGGCAATCTATACCATTTTTTTTTTATATAAATTATGAATTTAGTTTATAACAATACTATATGTATAAAAAATGATATTTAAAATTAGGTTTTGATATAAAATAATGATTGTTATTAAATATAAAATGATGGAAAATATTTGTAAAATTTAATTTAATGAATATAAAAATATTCAAAATTCAATAGCATTTTTATTTAGTTTATTATCTCGGCTCAAGTGTTAGAATCTTAATTTTTTTAATAAAAAATAGTGGCACAATCGTTAGTGGTTCTTAGTATAGGAAGTTTCTGGGATTTATTTTTGATGAAAATTACATATAAATAAAAATTTATTCAAGCAGACCTTTAAGGTAAAAAATTGACCAATAATCAAATTAAACATGTAATTACATGAAAATAAAACTACTGGGTGATGCTGTATCACCCAGCAAGTTGTGCCGAATTTGTGGTCCCGTAGGTATCACCCTTGGATTCACATCACGCACTTACTATTATATCAATGGCAAAGAATCAGTTTTGTTTGTCTTGGAGCCTATTCAGCTCATATAATTCGGGAGATTTAGGGTTATTTATTTCCTATTTTTAAAAATAATTTTTATTTTTAAAAATAGAAGAATCTATTTAAAAATTATTTTTTAAATATGTAATATAAAAATAAAAAATAAAAATAATTTTTAAATATTTTTTAATTTGTTCTCTTATTTTTTATATCAATTTTATAGTTATATAAAATATTTTCTTATTTGTAATATTGAATACTCTCTAATATTTACTTTCCTTCAATTTGGAAAAAAATTTTTAAAATAAAAAAATAATTTTTAAAAATATAAAAATAAAAATATATCCAAAGATACCTTTAGTATTTTTCAAAATCATTTTCCCCACGTCTTTGCATGATAGTAAAAAGTATGCTAGGGAGATCAGATAAGGAGGCTTACCTCTTCCAAAGAGAGTGTCTGTTGATTCTTTTTTGGAAGAAATTTTACATATTGCTAATGAAGATAAAAAAGATATATCCTATAAAGAGATGTTGATCGGTGCAAAGATAATGGAAAGAGGGATGGATGATAATCATGAGACTAAAGATGAGGTTTTCTCTAATGAAGAAAAAACTAGGTTAATTGCGAACAGGAGTGGTGCAAGATGTGATAGTGACAAAGTTTTCAAGGCTTTTGATTGAGATATTGATTTGTTTGGAATATGAGTTATTGAAGGTGCAATAAAGGATAAGCCAAACTATCTTACGATTGTGATATTTGATTAGGAGGAGCAAAAACTATAAAAACTTTACAAAAAAAAAGTGATAGTAATACTTATGGGATGTAGGATAGGATACAATGTGCTAGAATAGAAACTTTATCAAATGTGGAACCTAAGAGGAGTACTAAATATTATAGATTTGGGAGAGGATTTCTATCTGATCAAATTTACAAATACAGATGATTTTGACTTTGTGTTGTTGGAAGGACCTTTGGTCATTTTTTACCATTATTTGACAATGCGACAATGGACTTTGAATTTCAAGTGAAGCGAGTATCGATCTAGCAGCTATCTAAGTTAGAATTTTAGAATTGCCTATTCATTATTATCATCCTAATGTTTTATAAGCCATCGAAAATCATATAGTTAAGACTTTTAAGGTGGATCTCACCACATTTCACCAAGGTAGGGTAAATATGCTGGTATATGTGTTAAAGTGAATCTTAACTGGATGGTTCATACTTAAAAAAAAAAAATTCTAACTAACTATTGCTTCCATAGTTCTGTATTAATGGAATAATATTTAGTGTCATGTATGAAGGAATTCACTTAATATATTTTAATTGTAGGTGTTGTGGACATTATGTTGAGGGTTAACCTATGATGATTAATGAGGCTCCAAGGAATGGGTAGGTAGCTCAGAAGAGTCAAATTGATTCAAAGGCCAAGGATGATGTAGGAAACAATTAAGAGAGGGTTATTAAGTATGGGCTTTGGATGATCGCCTAGAAGCTAAGGTGAGCAAGAGGAAAGGCTACGATAGGTGTCAAGATGGATGATACTAACAAGATTACAAATAAAAGCAATGGTAAGATGAAAATGCTTATTAGTTCACGGTTCAAAACTTTATTAGAAAATAATGAAAAAGATGGGGATGTAAATGCTGTGATAGGGGAGCAGCCAAAGAAAATGTTAACCAAAATACTCTACTTGGCATAGATGCTTGGTGAAAAAATAGAAAGTTAGTAAATGAGCATAAGGAAGCAAATGATAGGGTCCAGAAAAAAAATGTATTACCTCAACTTTTGAAGCTTACCTTTATTGAGTTCTAGTATAGGTTTTCCTGAATTAAACAACTTAAGGAACGCATTAAGCAGTCTTGTAAGAAAAATACTGGTACCTAAAGATGAATATTAAATAGGATTATATTAATAAATCTCTAAAGAATTTAAGCCTCACAGTGTTAAAAGCTTTGTGTGAGATGGAAATGAATAACTATCCAACTACTAGACAAGAGAAGCTACTAGGCCTACCAGACATTCCTTTCCTAAAATTTGAGGAATAATTAGGTGGATTATGACTTAAATGGTTCAGGAATCTCTAGAGATTAGTGGTTTTAGCAACAATGCCAGAGATGTTATGGTTATGACATGATGTGTCTTTTAGTGATAATTTGGTGTCATATTTGGTTTCTTTGTTCTTTCCTTATTTTTTATTATGATAAATAGGAAAATAACTATTTTGGATTATTGTGAGGTAGGTGACAAAGAATTTCTCACACCTGTTAAGTAACTATTATCGTCAGCTTATCCGAAGGTGATGGTATTACTTAAGACCAAAATTGCTGATAATAGGGTAGAGGGCATTTTGAAGCAACTTGCTTATGCCAAATGCCTTACTGTTTGTGGCAGGATAAGAGCAGGAGGCATATTGATTGCATAAAAGGATGATTCACTTATCATAAAAGTATTGGAGAAAACATCTCAAATCATTCATGGGGAATTTAAAGAAGGTCAATAAAACTAGTTATTCATAATTGTATACATTAGTCCAAATCCTTATCTAAAAGTTGAGGCTCATGGTCAACTAAAAAGATTAGCAGCATCTATTTCCAAGCCTTGGCTTATCACTGGTGATTTTAATTATATCAAGCATACTAGTAAAAATCAAGAAGGGGCTTCATCTAATATGGAGAGATGTTAGAAATTTAGCAAATTATTAATGATTGCAATTAGATTAATTTAAATTTCTAGTGATCCAATTTTACATGAAGAGGACCTAAATTACTAGATTTTACTAAACTATTCAAGAGATTAGGTTAGGCTTTTGCAACATTGATTGGAGGATCCTATTCAAGGATGCTATAGTTTAGACATTTTCTAAAGTCTATTTTGATCATTATTCCATTATAATTGATTTCATAAGGGGTAGAAGGAGTAAAAAAGATAGCATTTCTTGGGTTGAAGTTGCTTGGATTCAAATAAGAATTATTATGATTTTTTTCAAAGAAAATTGGAATAAGAATTGTGATAATAAAAAGGCAGTAAACACTTTTGTTCTTGAATTCAAAGAATGGAACACTATGATATTTTAGCACATTAAAAGAAAGAGAAAAAAAATTCTTCATGCTAAATATAAGGGAGCCCAAAGAAAAATGAAGAAGAACTGGAATCCATTTTTAGATAATCTCAAAAAAGAATTTCAAAAGGATTTTAGTGAGGTCTTAATGTAAGAGGAAATTTTTTGATGTAAAGAATCACAATTTAAGTGGATTACTAATAGAGATCATAATACTGAATACTATTATGTGAAAATAATTGTAAAAAAAAGAAAAAAATGAGTATCATCTAAGAGATATGGATGAAAAATGGGTGGAAAATTAAGATCATATATGTTAGATGGCATTGAATTTTTTCAAAAATTTGTTCATTGATGATTTGCAAATTTTTAAACAAAGGGATATCGAGCTTCTTTATTCACAAATTCCAAAGTTTCATATTCAAAAAATGTTTCATTCAATTAAAATGGTATAGGTAAGAAAAGCTTGGTTTGATATAGATGCTATGAAAGCTTCAAACCTATAGCCTACTAGCTCTTTTTTATTAATCTAACTAGCACCATCTAGGTAATTCTTTATTTAGACTAGTTACAAATGCATTTGAAGGAAGGAGGCATGTTATGGATATTAATTCTAACTTACTTGTTCTTATTTCTAAGGTTGAAAAACTTGAGTTTATTAATTAATTTTGGTCTAAATCACAATGTAATGAGACATACAATTGTGTTTTACAAGTGCTACTTAATCATAAAAAGCCTTTCCTATCAGATTTAAATCTCTTTTTTAATCAAATTTCATTCCAAAAAGATGCATTCATCATGATATCATTATAGCTAATGAAATGTTTCACACTATAAGGACGGTAAGGGGAAACAAAGGTTATATGGTTATAAAAGTTATTTGGAGAAAGCATATGGTCAATTTAAATGAGGTTTTATTGAATTTATTCTTCAGAAAATTGACATTTTTATGAACATTATTCACATTATTTTGAAGTATGTAAAGTCTACATCTATGAAGATCTTATAGAATGGAAATCAAAATGAAGATTTTCTTCCTTCTAGGGGAATCCAACAAGGTGATATACTCTTTCTATATTTATTTGTCTTATATATGGATACATTCTTTTATATTATTTCATCTAAAGTTGATAATGAGAATTAAAAAGTGATTAAGGTTTGTAGGTAAGGGCCTTTTATCTCGCACCTTCTGGTTGTACATGATTTCCTCCTCTTTGTAGAGGCAATATTAAATCAGATGAGATATATTAAGCAATACTTGGATTTATTGTGTGATCTTTCTCATGAAAAGGTAAGTTCTATTAAAACCTCATTTTGTTTTTTTACTATTATGAAAGATGATTTAACAAATGAAATAATAAACATTAGTAGTTTCAAGAAAACCCATGATATAGAAAAATATCTTAGAGTTAATCTAAGGTATGGTAGAACTAGATGGTATAATGCCCATGGAGTTCTTTCTAATATTAAGAAAAAACTAACTAGATAGAAAAGAAATTATCTTTCTATGGCAAGACATCCAATAATAATTTCATCTATGTTATCCTTTATACTGATATATATTATACAAGTAGAGAAAATTTTAATAAACATATACATAAAGATTAAACAACTATAGAGTACTTTTCTTTTAAGGCATAATGTTGAAAAAAGAAAATATCATAGAATAACATGGAAGAGAATTTGTTAGTCTAAGCAATGTAGTGGTCTTAGATTCAAAAGTATTTTAGTAATGAATGAGGCTTCTTTGCTTAAATGATATGCAAAGCTTTATATGGGTGAAACTAATCTTTAGAGTTAAGTTTTCATAGCAAAGCATGGTAGAAGATATGATTTTAGAAAATAGTGATCAATAAGTGATATGACTCTTATTTTTGGAAGAGTCTAGTTTAGTTACATTAGTATTGTCTCAACAATCATCATTGGATGATTAAAAATGAGGCAAATCTTTAATTTTGGAGTGGTGTTTGGATTAGACTTAATACTCTAGCAATGTAGTGCACAGCTAGAAATTTAATTTAGTTTGCACCAACAATTATAGTGAATCAAATTGTAAATAAAAATAAGGATGGAAGATGGAATTTAATTGCAAGTTTACTATCTAATTAAGCTTGCTCATTCCTCAAATCTATAAAGCCTTTATATCATTTAACATGAAATGATACTTTAATGTGGAAGCATAACTAGGGATAATTTACTATTAGAAGTGCCTATATATCTTTCACAATGGTAACTTGTTTAGAAGAAATGGTAACTTGTTCAGAGGTGAAGGGGGACTAAAAGAATTAAGTTTTTTTTATATGGAGAGCAATTTAGAGTTGTTTGCTCACTAATAAAGTAGAAGTAAATAAAATGGTGTATCTCTTTTTTGTTTCATCTATAATAAGCAACCTAAAAATATTCTGCATATATTCAGGGATAGTGGAGTTGCTTCAAAAATATGAGGAAAGCTTCTTAATCCATATTTTTAGTTAAGCTTATTTATATAAGAGGAAAAGAAGTAGTTCATACTAAACTCGATGAAAGAATTAGGGAGAATTAGTAAAGTGCATTAGAGTCAAATATAGGTTGTAACTATTAATAGAATTTAGGAATGGCATAATTCAAGACATTTTCAATCAGAAGCTTAAGTTCCTATTAAACTTGTTAGAGCAATCTTGGCACAAGTCAAGGAAATTATGTTAAATAATTTTTGGACCATATATAATTTATTAATGAAATAGGATTATTGTTGATTAAACACTATGTGACTTAACTAATGGGTAATTGGATACTTAGCCTAATACTGATAACATGGATATGGATCTCATGATAGACAAGATCTATAACTTAGATTAGTTTATAAATAAGGGGTTCCAATCTCACATTTTGTGATCTAAGATTTAAGTGTTCTATTGATCTACCTTATTATGTAGGCATAAAGATTGTTGAAAGAGTTAATCCTTTATTTTATTTTATGTGATACTAACACTGAGAGATAGATTTACATGATACAGATACATCATCTTTCATAATCAATTTTGTAATTTATTACAAGTTTTCTCATGTCATAATATAGAAGTTAAGATTAAGTGATATTTAATTTTTAGTTTCCTTCAATTAGTATTAGAGCTTGATTAGACTTCTAATTATAGCTAAAAGTTTTATATAATTTTTAATGTAATTTTGGAATTGAGTGATGTATTCTCTCTTTAGTAATTTTTTTCTTTACAAAATCTACTTGTTTTGGATGAAAACATAGGCATGTCCTTTCTACCATATCTAAATATAATAAATTACTATGTATTTGGTTGTTCATATATATATTAATGAATGTATTTGCCTATATCATATGATAAATTTCAGTAAATGCTAGAAATTAGCTCTAGATGATATTAGAAATTTTGGAGATGATGTTTTGAGATGTTTTGTGATCACACACATGTAAACCTAGGAACTTAAAAAAATTATAAACCTTGGTCATATTATGTATGGCTATTGTAGAAAATATTGGAGATGATAATGACAATTAAAAAAAATTTAGAAACTTGATTTGAAAAAATACTAAAGATTACCATGGATGAATTCTTGAGAATGTGAAAATTTTGAAACAACAAAATATAGGTAGAAAGAATTAGGTGTTTTAAGGGATTATGGTGTGTAAGGTATCATAAAATATATGAAAAATCCCTTTAAAAAATTGAAACCGCCATAACCTTAAAGCTTTAATTTTTAAAAATATGAAATTGCATTTTTTGGATAATTTTGGTCATGAAACTAACTAGAATGGATTAAGGAAAATTAGATAAGAAATTCTAGGTTAGTTAGTGCCAAAAATTGCACTCAGAATTATATGAAATTGGATGGGTATTAAACAGGTTGAAATTGGGTCAAAATACTAACTCACATGACCCATCTGCTAAAGAAGAAGATGAATAAGAGTAGTGCATGCATGGCCCATGCATAATAAAAGTGCGTGTGGTGCACTTGCTGCCATGGCAGCATTTTTTAATGATGGTTATTACATTGTTGTGCTCCATTCTCTAAACATATAATTTTAGGCAATTTTCTAGAATAAAAATTTTTAATGTTAATTTTTCCTAATTTATTTAAATATTTAAGTAGTATAATTTTAAACTAAAAATTTTCCTAAGTAATTCCCATAATGTTGGCTACCTATTATAATTTTTTCTAGTAGTTATGAATACTATTTGCATAATGTAATGATTTTTGGAGGATTATTATGTTATAATAGGAATTAGTATATACTTATGTTATGCCACATAAATTTTATGTGATTATGTACCTACCTTCCTAAGACTAATTGCGTAGAATTTTTTTCAAAAATAATTTAAAAAGAAAATTATTTTTAAAAATTTAGAAGGAAAAAGCTATATTGATGATATTAAATGCTTTTTCGATATTATATATCAGTATAGTAAGTTGATAATTACATGAGTGTAAGGTCTAGTGTTTTGTTTCTAGAGTTTTAAACACCCATTAGTGTTAAATTTTAGGAATATCATATTTAACCTTTATATTGTATGGTAAAGTTACCCTTTAGTATTGAATTTTATAATACAATACTGTATGAAATTACGTGATTGAGAGGAAAATGAGAGCATGATTAAGTATGTACATACATTAGTAGTTTGACAAATTTTCCTTAGTCACTTTACACACACAATTGGCCTCCATAAAGTTGTTACATAAGATAAATTATGATGAGTAGGCTGAATTTATAAGATTGTACCTAGTAATTACTAGGTTGGACATGTTAATTAATGAACCAAAACCTAAACTTGAATTGAATTCACTTGCAGATGCAAAGGTTAGATATGAAAAAATGGAAGGAATATAACAAAATTTGTCTAATGATATTAAAGTATTCAATTGACCTAACCATTAGAGAAGGCATCCCTATGACTGATACCATAGATATAAAATTTTTTCTAGAATTTATGGCAGAAAATATCAAGAAATTTGACAAAGCACAAAAAGGCTATTATCTCTCATTGCTTGAAAAGACTTTTTAAGACAAAGCCAGTGGAGTTTAAGAGCACATTTTAAAGCTTAACAATTATTATAACAAATTGAAGTCATTGAGACTTCATTTGGATAATGATTTCTTTGTTTGGAGAGTTTTAGAGTCATTGCTTTTGGTGGTTGATGTTCAAAAAGCTACTTATTAAGCTTAAAAGGGTGAATAGATGGTGAACAACATAATAGTTATTTTAAGCTAAGTGAAGAAAACATAAGAAATGGGAAAACTTACATAGTTAATTTGGTGGTTCATGGTTCTCTTTCTAGATAAGGAGTAAGAGAACATTTTAAAGATAACTGTAGAAAGTCTTTACATGATAGGAAGAAAGAGTAGATTGATGATAATTTGAAACCTAAAAAGGCCTAGTTTAAGAGCATGTGTTAATTTTACAAGAAATTTAGGCATAAAAATGCAGATTGCTTTAAATTTAAGAAATGATTAGAAAAGAAAAAGAAAAAGTCAGAGAAATCTAAAGGAGAAGCTCACTAGTTAGAGATGGTTGTTTTCATTGACCTTATACTCAAAAGATTTTTAAAATTTTTTATCTTATTTTTCAATTATGAACTTATCTTGTTTATGTTTGATGGACGTTTCATCTTGTTTTATAAAATTAAGTAAAGTACTTGGTTTGGTGCATAGCTTAATTATCTTCATATTTATCAAGTTTTTAAAACCATCTCTAAATTTTTAAATTATTTTGAGATATTTTTTGATAGTGAGGGTTGTCAAAATACCCAAATAATAGGAGTGAAGAATAATATGTGTTAGCTCCATTATTGATTTATTTAGCTACTTCCTATAGTTTGATCAAATACAAGCATATAATTTTGACTACAAAAGGGATGTTGAATAAAGTTATGGGTTTTGGGTCAAGTTGGTAGTCAAGGACTACATTTAATTGAAATATATATATTGTAAAGACTTTCCTTTTTAAAAGTGTTTAAAACTCACTTACGATTTAAAATAGTTCGTTTTAGTAGGAATGATGTTAACTAAGAAGAAAGTGTAGTCTTATAACTTAACAAGATATGTAAGAAAGACTAAAATTAAGAGAGCAAAAATAGTTTAAAAGGCACATGCATTTTCAATACTGGATCTGTGTAGCATGGATACACATTTTAATTGAGACAAAGTAACTTGTACAAACTTAATTAAAAGCTTAGGAATAAAGTATGATAAGCCCAACATTATTTTTATGGTGGGTCAATTATACACAAGTCCTAGGTATTAAAAGAATCTAATATATTAGTTTACTCTCATGTTTGCTAATTTGATAAAATCAAAATTTATGAGGCTTAAGTATTTCACTAAGTGATAAGAATTATCCCATATGCGTTAGTCATATATAACTTGTTGTTTATGAAAAATGGTTCTAGATTGCAAACCGTCTTGTATCTAGGTGATACAATTAATTTCACATTGACTTAAAGGAGATTGGGAGATCTCATATATATAAATTACTTAGACTTATTTTATCAGTCATCCAAGTACTGATAAAATTGTGACTGGACATATATCAAGAGGTATTGTATTGCAAAATTATTGTATAGTCAATTATAGTAAACTTTATAAAAGGGCAAGACATGCCACATGTTATAATTTCCTTGTCAAGTTAACAAGTTAAGTGTTTCCTAGTTTTAACCATATTTATGTTGTGACGATATTGCCGTTATGGATTTTCTCTTAGTAATAATGAATTTGCTCGTGAAAAGAGTTTTAAATTGAAGTATATATTTGTAAGAGAGAAAATACGCAAGTATATTACAAATTATATACTCATGGATCCACTAACCAAAAGGGTTTAAGGCAAATTATATAATATTTGAGTCAATGAGAAAGATTTAAGGCAAATTATATAATATTTTTTAAATTTGATCTAATTACATTTAACCTCTTTTATTTTACAAAAATATATGAAGGTGTTTAGATATATTTTTATTTTTATATTTTTTAAAAATTATTCTTAAAAATTACTTTTGGTTCAAGGAAAATAAATAATAGAGAGAAGCCGATATTATAAATAAAAAATATTTTATTTAATTATAAAATTAACATTAAGAATAAGATAATAAGTTAAGAAAATATCTAAAACTTGTTCTTTAAGTTACACATTTAAATTTAAAATTTTTAAAAATCAAATTTGAAAACCATATCCTAAATAGATTCTTCTATTTTTTTTAAAAATAAAAAATTAATTTTAAAGTAATAAATAAACATCACTCTTGATGTATTTCTACTATAATGAAATGCAACAATGTTAGACTTCTAATTTACAATCCTTTCTGTAATATTATCCCTTATAATCATAAGACTTTTTTTCTATATTTTTATGTATTAATGCACTCTTTTTTTAAACAATAAAAACACTCTATCTTTTTTGTTATATATAACTATATTGCAATATTTATGCATAGAAAATATGAAAATAGTCATTCAAAATGGATTCCAATTGAAAAGTTGATATCATTGTAACAATGGAAGAATGGAAGCACCTTAAAATGTAACTAGAACGAATTTCAGAGAAATTAATGTAATTTATCAAAAAATTTAGTATAATCTGACACTCCACTTGTGTTATAAACTAACAATACAAAGTAGCCCCAATTTTTGAGGTGGTGGAATCTGTTCGAGACAAGTATAAATATAAATACAAATGACTTGTATCAAATTTAGGTCATCAATTACAATAATATTTTAAAATTAAAATCAATTCATTTTAAGTAATTTTTAAATTGAATATAACTTATTTTTCATTTCAATTAATGCATTAAATAAAATTACTTACATCTTTAATATATTAAAAGTCTATTTTAATAAAAAAGACTAAATTGGAACGGAAAATTTTTTTTGCCTTATTGACTATCATGGTTTTTTTGGTATAAAAAATATTATAGGCGATGAGAATCAAAATTAAATTTCAAATTTTTTATATATATTAAATTGAATTTCACAAAATTTTTTATTATCAATATTAACGGTCTTTTATTTATATATAAAATTTTGAATCTTATTTTCATTAAATATAGCATAGTTGAAGGAGGTTTGAACCTATAACCTTTGACGAATGGCAAATCTAGAAATGTTTTCTCGTGTGGGCATTTGGAAATTTTTTTCTATATTACTCATTAGTAGTGACAAATCTACAACTAAAATATCTTAAATTTTAACTTATGCTCTTGTGGTCAACAACTATATTTCAGCATATAAAGTCTATTTATTTTATGATGATCATTAAAATGATAATTCAAAATTACAGTTTTTGGCTTTATTTCTTGCAATTAATTGATAGCAGATAAATTAATTAATAACTAATAAACTAGTTAATAATTGATAATTGATAAATTAATTAATTGTATAAGAAGTGTTTCATAAAATTAGTTATTAAACTAATTAAAAATTTAAAATGACATAAAAATATGTTAATGTAAATATATACATAACTTAAATTAATTCATATTTATTTAAAAATTAAATTATATAACACAATCAAAATGTTCAAAATAAAAATATAATTATTTAAAATTTAATTAATTATATTTTATCACCTTACATATTTGTTTGCTTACATGATTTTTATTAATTATTATTTATAACAAATATTATTAATTAAAATATAATTAATTATAATTTATGACATTATATATTAATTTATTTGATTATTTATACTAAATTTATGATATTATATAAATTTATTTTCTTACTTACTTAATTTTTTATTATATAAAACAAGAGTATAATTATTTATAAAGGATATGAATTGTAAATTAATAAAAAAATATAAATTTAAAAAATTATTAAATTATAAGTTAGAAGTTACTCAAAGAAATTAATTAAATTAGAATTTAATTTTTTTCTAATAAATTAGTGTGTAAAATATGTCTAAAAATTACCTTATATCTTATTAAATAGATCAATAAGTTATAATTATAAGTTAGCTTATTCCCTACCCAATACAGAGCCTTTGTTTATGATTAGTCGATAGGTGTTTTAAATTAATTTGTAAGAATTTTTGCTTTTGCAAACTATGACCTCATCGAGAATTCCGCTGTTACTTTCCATTTGAAGAAATTTTTTCATATTTAGAAGAAATAAAACTTGAAAAATAAATTGAATATTTATATCATAAAAAGAAAGTTCAGTATTGATCGAAATTTATGTCATAAATTGAATATTTATATGATATAAATTGAATATTTATATCATAACTTGAAAAATAATTTGAAGAAATTTCATATGATATAAATTGAATATTTATATCATAAAAAGAAAATCTCAACCCAAAAATATTAGTTCAATCTAATAATGTCAATATTGATCGAAATAAAACAAAATTAAATAAGCAAACATTCCATTTATCAATGAAATTTTAAAAATTAATTATAATTTTCAATTTAAAAATAGTGAATATTTTCATTAGAGATGCAAGTAGGACATGCGGCTTATCAAGAGCTTATAACCTAACCTACTTAAAACTAATAAATTAGTCTATTTAAATAAATAGGCTTGACTTTTTTTTTAGGCTCGATCTATAGGTGTATTAGGTTGGCCTATTTAATTATAAATATATTTATGAATAATACAAATATTTTAATACATATATATATAAGTCTAATTAGGCCATTAGATAGTTTTGACTATTAAAAAAATTTTAGTCTATTAGCAAATTTGAAAGCCTATTTATATAAGAAGGTTTTTAAATAGGCTAACAAGTTTATTTAGACTTCTTTAACAAGTTAGGTCAAGCCTAAATTTTAACCTTTTATAGGCTAATAAGATAAGTTTAAACTAATAATTTAATCATTAAACCTGTTTTATTTAGGGTAAAGCCCAGTTTGGCCCGCCCTATTTATATCCTTAACTTTCATGGTAATTTAAAAAAATGAATGCATATAATTATTAATACTCTTGGTTAGAAATTTTAGGTAAAATTAAAACAATAAATAGTGAAAAGATATATAATCATAAACTTATTAATAAATACATGTACTGTATCTTAAAAAAAATAAATTTCCTCTTCAATTCACTTGCACTCAATTAAAACTATTAAAATGGATTCAGTTTTACAAGTATGCAAAAAATAATATAAATAATACTTTATTAAAAATGAATTCATTTAAATGTAAACTTAAAACAAATTTAATCGATCAAATTCACTGTTTGCACGAATTAAATCAGGCAAATCCACATTTCTTTTTTTTTAAATATATTTTTAATTTAAAATTAAATAAATATATTATATAAAATTTTATTTAATTAATTTAATATTCACTTTAAAACTTAGTTTTTAATTTTTAAAATTAAATCAATATCTAATTGTTACCTACTTTGAGATTGAATCTTGACACCTATTTATTTGTAATTTAAGAGATGGGTCGAGGTTCCTTCATCATTTTTTCCCTTTTGCACTTTAAATTTCCATCATATACATACATGTGTGTGTGTGTGTGTGTGTGTGTGTGTGTGTGTGTGTATATATTTCATTATATAAATAATTAATAATATGAATGATGAATGTGTATATCTTCCTTCATCTTTAAATGAGAAGCACACTTTTTTGCCATTTATGAAAAGTTTTTTTTCCTAAATTGTTTCTCAAAAAAATATCAAATTACAACTTTATTAATAGCCATTTATTACATTTACTATTTATACCTACAAGATGTGCATGCATGGTTGGTGGGCTGAGTCAGTCCAAGCTTAAAATCATATGAATTTATTCATATAAATTTACAAAAATGTGAAAAAATTTTGTTAAGTTTATGGGCAGCTTGCATTTAATTTTTCTTTATTATTAAAAATGATTAAATCATTAAACGTGTGAATCAGATATTGAAATATAAGAGGATATTTTTAGGTAGGCATGGTAATGAGCTTAGTGGATTGAATTAGGCCAAGGCTCATGTGGGTCAGACTCATTTAAGCATAATTTATTAAAACTCACATTTTAGATAGGTCTATATTAATTAGTTCGATTTATTAATCTTAAGGCTTCATGTGATGAGTTTTGATGATGACAAATAGATATTACAATATCATCGTATGTCTTATGCTAAAGTGATATATTGTATAAGTTTTAATAGACATACTATGTTATAATTGATGCATATATATAATGATATGATGATTATGCTTGCTTTTATATATGCATGATGATAAATGAATATCATAATAGGATTGCATGTCTTTATACTAAAATATTATAAAATCCTCAATAGACATGCTATACTATGGTTGAAATAACAATGCTTGATAATATGCTAAAAGAATGATATTTTATACAAGCATTACTAAGTATATGATTAATCAAGATATATAAAAAGATGATTATGCATGTTCTTGTGCTAATTGATTTATATGGATCATGCATATTAATATAATATATATGAGATTGAACTAACTATATGATTTGCAAAGTTTATGAATTTGTATATAGGAAAGTTCAAGATGAATAAGAGTGAGCATTGAATCAAGGAAATAGAAGATCATATTATACTTAACTTAAGAATAAAGAAGAAAGATAAGAAATAAGATGATCCAAGCATTGAAGGATGAGAAGACTAAAGTGTTTGAAAGCTTGGAAGCATCAAGAAAAAGTCTAAGGACTTTATTAGTAAAGTTCTTCATCTTTAGGCTTAGTTTTTCTTGTAAAATAGAGTATTTCATAATATAGAGTTCAAACATATTTTTCATAATCTTAACTTGATCAAAACTTTTTAAAATATAGCCCATAATCACATTTTTAGAAGATAGCCTATGGGGACATTTCAAAAACAAATGAGATATGAGTTTTTAATATTTTTAATTTTGACCTTTGGTCATTCTCTCAATTATATCTCATAAAATACTCATGATTTTACTGTTAAACTTTCTCCATATGAAGATAGACTTAAAGATCTTTCCATGGACATATCATTTACTTAAAATGATCAATATATGAAAGAGTTATGATCTTTTTAAGTTAAGTCTAAAAACTAACTTTCTGCATTCTAGCCATTTTTTATGTGTGCTCATTTTTTTAATCATATCTTGAAAAATACAAATGATATGAGCATGAAATTATTTTTATGTGAAAATATACTAAAAGGGATTTCCATGGACTGGTAATTTGCTTAAAATAACTAAGATATGAAAGAGTTATGAATTTTATAAATTGAGTTTTAAAATTAGATTTTCATTGATTCACTGTTTCTAACCTTTGCTCATTATTTTGAACATATCTTAAAAAATACATCAGATATGAGCATGAAACTAGTCCCATTTGAAATTAAACTCAGTTAACTTTCCAACAATAGGTCATTTGCTTAAAGACCTAAAATGAAGAAGTTATGACCTTTTAAAGTTGATTCTGTGTTTCTGTTTGAGTGAATCGATTGGCCAATCGATTCCAAACATCTAGAGAGCACCCTGAACGTCCTGAATCGATTCACCAATTGATTCCAATCGTTCTGGTGCGTGAATAACGGTTAGTTTTCATTCCCAACAACCCCAAACAACTATAATACTCCATGGGCTTCATATATAAGCTAAGAAATACGAAATATAATGAAGAGAGAGCCTGAACATCAATTGTAAATATCATTTTACATCCTTCTTCATCCAAATCATGATTTGAACTTTAATTTCTGAAAATTTTCTATTCTAAGTGCTTCATTTGTATTATCCAGTCGTTAAGAGAGTTTATATGAATTGTTCTTCATTATATATTATTTCCCAATTGTAAAGGGTGAGATATCCCTTGAAAAAACTTAGAGAGGATGAGGAATCCTTTATAAAAGAGATTTTTGCTCAAGAAAGAGCAAGGAATTGCAAGGCTTCTTCAAGTGCCATTGAAACTTGAAGGGATAATGGATTAACACAAGCTTGGAGAGCTTGGAGAGTAGATGTACACCTTGGTGAGGATATCCAAAGGAGGAACCACTATAAATCCTTGTGTTTGATCTCTCTACCTTTACTCTTTATTTTTTTGCAACATTGCTCTATTTTTTGTTAGTTTATGCTCTGTTTTGCTGCTATTTTTAATTAATATATTGTGCTCCAATATTAATCTTGTTGCTTAGATAATTAAATGACTAAAAGAGAAACTCATTCCTGCATTAGCTTCTTAGTTATTCATTTATGCATAGTTGAATGAGTTGCTTTGTACAAGTGAATTGAATTGTTATATATTATGTGCAAACTTCTCTATTAAATTATCTTAGATTGATTTCTTAATAATTTATTTAATGTTACATGTTAAATTGTGATCTAGTGCTTATGATGATGCATAGATGACTAAATATGTAAAAAGGATGTATATCTATGCATTGACTTATTGATTCATCATCCATAGTTGAATGAATTTCTTTGCACTAACTCTTTGAATTGTCATAGCTTGAATGCAAACATATTCATAAAATTTTTTTGGAAGTATTTAAATCAAAATATTCTTATGATTTTTCAAAATAAAAGGTTTCTCAAAAAGAGTTTGAAAAATAAGAAAAATTTTAAAAATACCTAATTCACCCCTTTTCTTGAATGTGGGTTGCCAAGGCTAACACGATTCACATAAAAACTTATAGGCTTTATCTTATAAACAAGCTTGACTCGTAGGACAACTCATGGTTTGTTCGAATTTGGTTTATATGAGGCAAACCTATGGTTCGTCCGAATTCGGTTTATGTGAGCCAAACCTATTTAGGACCTTTTTTTTAGACTTATTTTTAATAAGACTAATCCATAAAACTTTTGTACACTAGTCTGTTAAGCCTGGAGTTAGAGGCCCGTTTAGTGCCCTTACCTTAGGTGAACATTGCATTAAATTAAATTAAAAAAATCCATTTATTTTTATAAATTATAATTTGACAATTTGATTTTCTTTTATTTTATATAATGAGTTAGTTAAGTAAATTTTAAAAAAATTATATTAAGTTATTGTACATTAAATTGATAATTGAATTGGATTAAAAAAATTTTCAAATTGAAGGATTATTAAAAGTTTTAATGGTTAAAAAAAAAAAAACACTAAGTTTGTGAGCAAACCCGCATCTAAGCGAGCTTAGACTGATGCAAATATACCCGCATAAACTCAAAAAATATGGATTCTAAATAAAAAGTTTAACCTACCCTGTGATCGTAAGCTATTCGCAATTCCCATAGACTTTCTGCCCATTTTACTTGCCTGTTACTGCCACAACTAGCCTCACCAACCTGATTAACAGCATCCTTATCTAATACCAAAGGTAATTGTGGTAAAACAAACACCTGCAAACTATCAAAACAGAAAACCATTCTTCTGACTTCATTACTGAGATTATGATTTTCTGCATCCACTCGAATCTCCTTTCTTATGAGAATGTCCTGCACAATTCGAGCGTTAGTAACGACCGTGAAGCTTCCCTTTTTGTCAAGCCCTGAAATCAGCAGAAGATCTCGAAGAGCTTGGATAATGCTCTGGTTTTTTTGTCTTTCCAACATTGCTCCAGTAAGTACCCTGCACTCTGAAATTATTATTAATAACAATAACACAATCACACACCAAGATTTTACCAGATTGGAAACTTTTCTTCCTGATTTTGATAAAATTCGAATTCCTTGTCCAGTTAACAACTGTTTCTGAATTTGGGTAAGCTGCTTCTGTTTTCCCAAATTTTCAACTTGCATGCATTTTCCAGGTATATCATCTTCTTATTTACGAAAAGGTTTGGTTGTGAATTGGTAAAAAATAACGAGAGGAGAAAACATAGATTGTAGCGTGGCTAAATTCTTTGAAAAAAGTACCAACGAGTGCTGGCTTGGTTGATAATGTGCTGTCTCTAGACAAGAGCTCAATTAAGAAAAAAATTAATGTTTTAATCTCTGTTAACAGAGTTCATTGATAAAGGTTTTGTCATTTAAATTAAAAATAAATTAGATATGCAATTTTAAATTTATAATTATTTTAAAAACTTTAAAATTATTATAAAAAAAAAGTTTGCAAATTCAATCCATGAGTTTATAGTTCGCGAACTTTAAAACTTAAATTTTTATTTAGAGAGTTTGCAATTTTTGTAAATGGAATACAATCCCATTTTTTTTCTTTTACGTGGTCCGTGAACAAGCCAAACGGGTTTATTTACTAGCTCTATATTCAAATAACTTAGTACTTATAATTTAGCAGCCTGCCATATAACACTTACAAGAAATTAATTTTTTTTTTGTCAAATTTTATTTTTCAGGGCATTGCAAATTTTTTATGGAGATTTTATCGTATATAGAATAACTATTTTATTAAAAAGATTTCAAAACACAAGTGGGGCACGTACTCATCCCATATTAGATCTGTACCTACCCTTGTGTAATATACTAGTCAAATCTCTCACTATTCAATGACTTATTGACTATCATGGCTTTATATTTATAATATTATAATTTATTTTATTTATTTAAATTATATAATTCTTATTTTATATTATGAATATATTTGTTAAATATTTTCCTTACAAAACATTATTTCATGTACTAAAATAAAAACACAATGCATTTCTGTATCATTCATAAAAATATGCTTTGAAATAAAATAATAAAATGGAACATAAATAAGAGTAATAAACTTCTATGTCATTTCAAAATTAAAATTAGGCTTTAAAATAAATATTAATAATTAGAATTGATCACCTTCGAACGTAATATTAAGAAAATAGGTAACAGAACAAGAAATTGTAGTGAATAAGTAAAGAGAGCAGATTACATAAAATTACAATTTCGATTTTAAGGGCTATTATCATTTACTATTAAAACAAATAAAACGAATTGTAGTAATATTGATATAGTACATAATGCACAATGATAAAGAAAAATCTTCTATTTTAAATTTAATGATGGGGTTTCTTGAGTACTCATTTTATCCCTACTCACAGGTACTCAGAGTTAAGAGGCAAGGGCTTGATTACATGTGGTTAATAACTTTTCTACTGGCAGTCACTTTAAGGCCTAAAACGGTAAACTCTTTGCCCATGCATGGCTCTCAGATGAAGTCTAGATCAAATCTTGATTAGCTTACCCTTTTTTATTTTACAGCTCAAAATCTAATTTTGATTACTTTGTTCAAGAGATTTTAAACTAATAGTCTATATTATTATTATTATTATTATTATTATTATTATTATTATTATTATTATTATTATTAAGGGAATTGCTAATTTTTGTCCTCCATTTTTATTTTTCTGAAAAATTAAATATAATTTCCATTTATTTTAAATGCAATAAGATAAATTAATAATTTTTTATCATTTCAAATGTAAAATAACTACTCACTAAATAAAAATATTTTTTTTTGTAAATATATTAATGAGATCTTCTCATGTTGAATTCATGACCTCTAATTTAAAATAAAATAAAAATTCAATATCATTAAACTAATCACTTTGATAATAATTTTATAAATAACTTAAAGAGTAATGATATATTAAAAAGTTATTAGTTATTAAATTTGCTAATATGATATTTGTTATTATATTTTGGTGATTAAAAATTATGATCAAATGGAGCAATCACTTTAGGAACTAAAGCATTAATAAAATTTTTTATTTTGGTGATTAAAAATTATGATCAAATGGAGCAATCATTTTAGAAATGAAAGCATTAATAATTTTTTCCCCTCCTAAAGGATTTTCTCAAAATTCCAGCTCTTATTTATTGGTAAGTAAAATTCATTTAAAATTAACGTATTTTTTTATTAATCAATACTCTATTGTTATTTGTTATTATATTTCGAAATCTTAAACAAAGTAACATTGATAATTAGTCTCAACTTCCAAAAGCCTTTTGTTGCAAATCATTCTGAGATCCTTCATTTTTATATATAAATGTATCCTTCCTTTTAAAAATAAAAACAATCTCTCATCATTCACTCAAAAAAAAATCTCATTTTTTTTATATAATTTATATTGTAGTGTTATATCTCATCATTCACCAAAAAAAAAAAATTCTCATCTTTTATATATAATTTATATTCTAGCATTTTTATATAGGAATATAGGAAAATAATTTTTCATCAACGAGAGATGAATTTAGAAAATAAGTTACAACTTATTGTTATTGTATTTCATAATAATAAAAATATTAAGGATAAATATGTATTATTTCAAGAAAAATGACGTGTATAATTAATTCAAATTTTAAGGAATATCAATATAATTTATTAAATTATTATTGCAACCAACGTGAAAAACAGAACCAAATAAAAATAAAATGCAAATTTTAATTAATCCTAGGAGCAGGTCAAAAGCCTTTTTTTCTATGCATTCGATCCCTTTTCCGAATTAAACAATAGGGACAGAATTGACTTTTAAAGTTCCATGCTAACTTGCTTCGCAGGGTTGCACGATATGAGCAAATAAACGATGAGGTTGTTACTTCAATTTTGAACGCTCCATGTTATATTATTTTGTGGTACTCATTAATTTTTATTTAGTACGGTAAAATAGCCTGTTAACTTTAACTATCTTCCATTGCCACGTGTAATTTATTCTACGGTTACAAAATAAATGAGTATCGTAGAGTAGTACGAGAAAGAGTACCTAAGAACCTCCCTTCTAAATTATTTTTACTAAAATTGATTTTTATTATATTAATAATATGAGTATTTTCATTTAACTTATAGACAGAGCCAATTCCACGTAAAAATTATCTAAAATAAGTTTATTCAACCTTCAAATTTTATTATTTGATGATTTAAATTTGGCAGAAATCATTGACTTACGCTAATGCTATATAATCCCTTTTCTCTCTTCGTGGGCATTTACACTTTTTTTAAAAAAAAATTTACATTCAGGTCATATCTACACTTATTTTAAGATATGAGATTAATTGTCGTTTATAGAGGAGCAAAAGCTACTGTACGCGGAAATCTTACGGAGAACCTTCCGGAACTCTGTCGTGCAATCTCTATAGCTGATCTCTTCTCGTCTAGTGTTTAGATCTTGACATGTTGTGTAATCTTCAGCTTGTCTACTTTGCGTTCAGTGATTTTACTGGAGATCCTTGTTCTTTTTAAATTTCATTTAGCGAGCTGTTGAAGTTGAAGATGATAATGGCTCAGATTCGTGAGATGGGTTGGTCCGAAAGCTCTTCAGAATCGGATAGAAGACATGCAAATTATTTACACAGTGCGCATTCTAACCTTGAGTTTAGAGCATGCAGGGGACTTATTTTACATTTTAATGATGATGTAGTTAGTGACAGTAGACAAAAATGGCAATTTTTTTCTTTTTGGTGGAAACATAAATGGCAATTTTGTCTTGTTCTTTACTTGTTGGATGAGAGCTATATGTTGGCTATCCCACTTGATACCATTTTACAGCGGGCCTGGAGAGCTGTGGGTAGGATGGCGAAAACTTATGTGCTTCAGTTTCAATGTGGAGAGGATAAAGATTATGTCCTTAGAAATAGGCCTTGGGTAGTCAATGGGGCTTTGTTTATTCTGGACACTTGGAGCCCAATATCGGGTTGGAAATAATGTATGTGGATACTTTTCCTATTTGGGTTCAACATTGGGGTTTACCATTAGAATACCAAATTGTTCCTTTTGCTGAGTATATGGAATCTGTGATTAGAGAAGTCCAATGGATTGATTAGCCATCGGGTTATCCGAGAAATTTGAGATTTATTAGCTTGAAGAAAGCCCATGAGCCTTTACTTAGGGGATTCCATCTTAGATTGGACAATGACACGTTTGTGTGGGTGCAATATAAGTATGAAAGCGTTTTTAATACTTGCTTGTCTCGTGGAACAAGCGAACATTTTGCAGAAAATTCTACCAAAGATTTTGATCAACTAGCTGCAGACATAGAAGAAAAAATGACTGGTATTAGAATTCGATTTCACATAGAAACTGGTGTAGTCTTTGAGTGAAATCACTTTACCTTAACTCCAGCATTTAGTTCTAGATATAGCAGAAGGACAACAAAAATTTAATTTCGTTTTGAAAATGTAGGGCTGCACTCTTACCCAGTAGATGTTGTGCGTCCATATTTCAATGAGAATCAAGAATAAGTGATTTCTTTTGGAGAAATTCAACCACAAGACCAGGTTCCTCTTCTGACGAAGAACATAATGAAATTTCATCCCTTGATGAAGAGATGCAATATCTAAATGATGGTGCTTATGGAAATAGGGAGGAAGTTGAGCCAGCTAATGAACAAGTTGATATCATGGAAATTCAAGATAACCTGTCACAACAGATATATGAAGTGAAAGTTAGTAATGAAATGCATCAAAGAACTAATCTTCAACAGACATAGACTTTAAATCCAGATCTTACTTCAGTGGAAGAATTAGAACAACAGGAGTTAGAAGTTAATGTACCGTAGTTAGAGATTTTTTTTTAGCCCAGCAAAAGCAGTTAAGATACATAGAATTTTCAGAGAACAATAAATTTTTAAGGAATGCAACATATATTCAGTATGGTAGCGAGGAAGGAGAATCAAGTAATGGTGCAAGGCTGAGACCTGGATTATTTCTTTTTATAGTAGAACTAGATGAGCATGATATTATAGAATATAGCTATAATACCTATCTAATGATTTTGGAAGCACTGAATCAGAATAACAACAACGAGATTCATCATATATCTTTTGGAATGATTAGTACCTAAAGAAGACACTTGCATATCTAGAACAGTATGAGGCTAGGGGCAAGGCTTCAGAGAAGCATGAGAAGAAGTAGTTTGAGAAGTAGGCGTACAATGGATCTACCTGCTATCCAAGAAGAGGAGGTTAATGATTGACCTTTAAATCGAAACTTAAATAGGAATCTTGCATATTCTGCTATTTCTAATGAGATGGCAGTTATTTTAAGAGCAAGGGATAATGAAAGGCAACTAAGAGGTTTTCATGAACTTACCACAATGGAATTTTGGTTCGTGTATGTTATTTGGTGTCTCTTTACATATTTCCAGAATCTAGTACAACAAAAACAAGTATGGAAGGAGAATTTACGGAAATAACACATGAAGATAGCCAAGATTTTCCTATTCAAAAAAGATTAGTAATACAAGAGCTTATAGAATATACAACAAGAGTATAGAGAAATGCAAGAGCATTTGACCATTCAGTCTGGAAAATAAATTCACCTATATCCACAGGTGCCATGAGAATTTTGACTTAGAACTATAGGGGCTTGGGTTGTTCCTTTACAATTCAAAAGTTAAAACAGCTTGTTTCACAAAATTCGCCAGAAATCATCTTCATGTTTGAAACTATGATCCCTATGGATAAAGCAATTAAAATATTGAACTATTTGGGTTTCAACAATACCATTGACTTGGATGTTCAAGGACGCAGTGGAGGTTGTGTGTGTTGGTGGATTTCTAATTTGAAGGCTAAACCAATTCAAGTGAATCAACATTGGATTCACTTGCTTGAAGGTGGATCATCCAGCCTTTCAATCTAATTTTTTTTCTCCCGCAGGGATATATAGGTTGCCAAAGCTTCAAGACAAACTTTTTATGGGATTTCATACAGTAGACAAATAGACACGAGGTTGCCCTAACTGCCTGTAGTTAACTTTAATCAAGTGTTGTATCCTTCTGACAAGCTTGGCTCATGTTCAGATTTGTTAGAGGCAGAAGAGCTCTAGAAAGTGTTGTTTGATACTAGTCTAATAGTAGTTCCTAATAAGGGTCTGTGGTATACTTGGACCAATAATAGGTCAGGAACGTCAAATTTATGGGAACATATTGATCAATGTTAAAGTAATGAAAATTGGATGGCACTCTTTCCTACTTTATGTGTGACTACTTTGTCTTTAATAGCATCTGATCACTCACCAGTGTCATTAAGTATAGAAAAATCTCATGAGTACAGACAACGTAAGTTTTATTTTCAATCAATGTGGCTGGAACATCCTGAGTGTAAACAACTTGTGATGCAAGCTTGGGAGAATCAAGCTAAGGGATCAAAAACTTATCAATTAAGCTAGTTAATAGAAACCGGGAAAGCACTAAAATTATGGGATAAAGTCAATTTTGGCCAATTAAATCAGTAGATTGTGCGTTTGCAAAACTATTGTCTATGACTCAGAAGGATCAGTCTTTGGATGAAATTGAGTTGGCAAAACATATCAGATCAGAATTAAAATTTTATTTGTAGTATCAGCATACTAAATAGGCTCAAAAAATTGGACATACATGGCTAAATCGTGGGGACGAAAATACTAAGTTTTTCCGCATAATGATTAATTCTCAGCGAAATCATAGGAGAATTGTTGCACTCAAGGATGATGATGACATATGGCAAATTGAGCATATATAAATTAAGCAAATTGCCAGGAGTTATTTTCAAAGGTTTTTTGAGGACCTTAAATGTTTAGAACAATTTTTGGATCTAAACGCTTATCGAATGCCTAAATTATCTGATGATCATATTAAGGTTTTAGCTGCTAATTTTAATGGTTGACAAGTTACTCATGCTGTTTTTCACATGGGACCTGATAGAAGGCCTGGTCTAGATGGATTTAATGTTAGATTTTACCTGATCTTTTGGGGAATAGTTGGGTCTCAAGTTCAGCAAATGGTTTTGAATTCTTCGATAAGGGTTTTCTGTTTAAATCATTTAATTCTAAAAACATGTGCTTGATTCCAAAAGGAAAGAGAGTTAAGTTTCTATAGCAGATTTTCGTCCAATTAGCTTGTGGAATGTGGTGTATAAAATCATCTCAAAGATGTTAGTTGTTCAGCTTTAAAAGGATATGAATGAAATTATCTTGCCTTATCAAAATGCTTTCATCAAAAGTAAGTTGATTTCAAATAATATTATTATTGCAATAGAGATAACACACTGTATGAGAAGAACCAAGAGTAAAAAATGGTTTTGGGGAGTCAAGGTTGATTTCCATATAGCTTATGATAGAATCAGGTTGGGGGCATTGAACAATCTCTACAATGCATGAGATTTCTCACAAAAATAGATTAAGATCAGAGATTTAAAAAACAATCTGCAACTGCAATATTGCTTGCAATATTGCGGGCGATATTGCGGTTGTGGACTACACTACATTTATATTTTTTTATATTTTTTCATATCATACGATATTACAACCGCAATTAAATTCTTGATTAAGATAATTATAGGACGTATTATGACAATTTAATATCAAATCATTATCAATAGAGACAGAACTGAACTAATTAAAACTTTAGGGGGAATATGTCAGGGTGATTCAACATCCCTATATTTATTCATATTGTGTCAATATGCTGTTAGGAATGTTACAGCAAGCTGAAGAGAGTAGTATAATTCAAGGTGTTCAAGCTACCAGAAAGGCTCCAAGGATCTCACATATATTTTATGCTGATGAGTGATATTCTTCAAAACAACTAAGGAATCATGTCAATATATTTTTGAGTTGTTGAATAGATTTGGAGAATGGTCTGGCTTGTCTATTAATAAGAATAAATTTGGCTTTTGGTTTAACCCGATCACTTCTTCACATATTTGGGAAGATTTGACAAACACATTTGGAGTAAACTTGCTTCATTTTATACGTAAGTATTTGGGTTCTTAGATTCAAGGTTAGGAAAAGAATGCAGGGATGGAAAGCAAGAGTCTTATCCAAAGCAGGTAGGCAAGTGCTGTGCAAGGTTGTAATTTAGAGTATGCCTACGTACTAGATGGCCTCAACTAAGTTAAAAAAAAAAAGATGATATTCAGAGAATTGAAAGATATGTTAGTGGTTTCTGGTGTGGAAAGGTAACTGTCAGCGTAAGCAAATGCATACAATTGCTTGGCATAAGCTCAAACAACCTGTGGAGTTTGGAGGGTTAGGTTTTTTAAATCTTCAGCGTTTTAATAAGGCCTTGCTTGCTAGACAAATGTGGAGAACAGTTTCCAATCCACAATTATTAATTAGTAAGTTGTTTTTACAATGTTATGCTAATAACCAATTTAAGAAATTAAGTGGAAAGAAAAGTAATGCGTCATAGAGGTGGTAAGACATTCAGGAAGTTGGTTTGCTTATTACTGAGAATATTCAGTGGCAAGTTAGTTAAGAGTGATAAGATAACATTAGGCAGTTGTTTTTAGTGGCCTGTGGCAGGCCCCTGTACTCAAAGGGGTTTAATAAGTCTCTGATCTAAGAAATAACGTCAATGGGGGAATGGCATGCTGGAATAATTAGAGCTAATTTTGCTCTAGAATATTGTTAGAGAATTTTACAAACATATCTTCCTAGAATGGATGCGGAGGATTGGTTAGCGTGGATTTATAGTCACTCAGGCACATACACAGTCCCCGGGGGGGGGGGGGGATATAATTTGCTTATGGCTAACCAATGGCAGGTGGACATGGAAATTTATTTGGGAATTTCCAATTCTAACAGCAGTCATTTTGTTCTTATGGAGATCATGCATAAGCGCTATTCCAACCAGGGATTTGTTAAATTAGAGGCAAATTTTGGTTCAATCAGAATTTGTGTTTTATTAGAAGTTGTTAGTCCTCTCAATAGAATAAGAAATTTTATTTTTAGAGAAATAAAAAAGAGGTGTATTATTTAATTGACAATTATCTAATAAATTGTATAAAATAAGACTTCTTGAGAAGTCTTACTTCCTATAAAATATGAGAAGTTACTTACTGACTTTTCTCAAATTCTATTTCCTGTATTATTTATAGATATATATTAAGGTTCTGTTTCGTACAAGTAGCTAATAAATTAACTAATAACTGATAAGTTAATTGGTGGTTAATAATTAATAGTTTATAACTAATAGTTGATAAGTTAATTGAAGTGTTTCATAAAATTAATTATTAGAACTAGCTGAAATTATAAAATAATATAAAATGATATATTAATAAAAATAGATATATAATTAAAATAATTTATATTTATTTAAAAATTAAATTATATCAATGTAATTAAAAAGTTTAAAGTAAAAATATGATATTTAATATTTAATTAATTATATTTTATAAATTTATATATTTATTTACTTATATAGTTTTTATTTTTTTATTTATTATAAAATTGTAATTATTTAAAATGTAATTAATTATATTTTATGATATTATATATATTTATATATTTATAATTTAAAATTAAGATATAATTATATTAAAATAAATTAATCATATTTTATAAAAATTATTTAGATTTATATTAACAAATGTATATGTTATAAATTAATAAAAAGAATAAGGATAAATTTAAAAAAATTAAAGAAATAGTAGTTTAAAAATTATAAATTATTTTAAGTAATTTATTAAATCAGAATTTATAAATTAGTATAAGAAACACATTTGTATGCAAATTTATAACTTATAGTTATGTTAAAATAAGAGCTTATAGTTTATTAATGAAATTAATAAATTATAAATTTAATTATTTATTACGAAGAACCTAAATTTAACTAATGACAAAAAATGAATCATCGTCAGACAGTCAGAGCTAGACATAAACACAACATTATGCAGAATTTGAAAATGGAATTAGGGATACACCAACGACCAGATCGGGCACTTATTTGGGCGAATCTGCTATAGACAGATACCGAGAGCAGATTTCTAGGGATTTGAATGAGGGGGATTGAATTTTCTTGCAAATCAAGAAGCAGAAAGTTAGAAATAGAAAGAAGAATATCAATCGAGGGTTTTGATTCTAGGTAATCAACATAAGTATGTTGGTAACTACTTATCTGATGGACACAGAGACTGTGAGCAAGTTGTTTAAGTGGCATTGAATCAATTTTTTTTTTTGTTTGCCTTCAATTCAGCGAACGAAAGTTTGCAAGTGTTTGTTAACAGAAGCAGAGTGGCTAGATATTTGAGAATGAGCAATTAATCGATTCCTGAACATCTGGTTTAAGGATTGTCTTTTAGTTTCAGGGTTTGGTTTTGTGCAGGTGGTGGAATGGTCGTCGTCTCTTCAATTGCTGGTGGAAGATAATGCGGCTGCTGTGATAAATAAGATTAAGTTCATAAGTAGGTATAGTAAATGGTATATATTACCTGTGTAATGGGTTTGCTTTAAAAAAAATGATGCGAGATTGATTCCTATTAGAAAGTGAAGCAGTAGAGACATTAAACCTCTTTTAACAAAATGCTCACTTATAGTAACTACATTAGATAAGAGAAGGTTGATCTATTTTTATCTCATTCCATAACCATCCCAACAAGAAAAATGACCTAATTTATGATATATCAATCTATAATTTATTTAAATATACATATTTATTAATTTGGACTCCCGTAAACCTAAAATAGACCTACCTAGAAGTTCATAATGGAATGCCCAACTAATTTTGGTCCCTGAATCTTGTTAAAGATAGTGTAACCAAGAGTAACATAGAGGTTTTGGTTTTACTGGCACATTATTGTGCACTCAAGACAATGTAATATAGGATAAGATGATCAAGATTAGATCCCATCCAATCCTCCTTTATCCCTAACTCCCTTCCTCTTCCTCAGATCAAAATGAAAAAATGAAAAAAAATAAAAATAAAGTCACAATATATACATTTTTCTTCAATTAGAGAAAAGTCTAGTTATTTTTTTTATTTACTACCGGATAAATCTAATTCTTAAAACCAAAATAAGCAAATAGATTTGAATTTAAGTTTAAAATAATCAAGTATAATCCCACAATCTTAATTCACTAATTTTTTTTAAATATTAATGTGATCATTTGTAAAGATGTTCGAGAACCGTAAAATAATATTTAATTGAATGGCTATATCTAAAATTGGTTGATTAAAGATGATTATATTATGATAATCAAATGGTCACTATTTCTTTCTATAAATTTTAAATTTTTGTTACGAATATTTGTAGAAGCATTATCTTTCATAAACGGTCAAAATCTATTAAATAAATAATCATATTTTATATTTCACTAATCCAATTCAATGTTGGTGTCTTAATATTTAATGAGTTTTTGTCCTAAATGTATTTAATAGAGTATAAAAACTCATTTTAAGCCAATTTTTATTACCAAATCACTTCTTATTATAATTGATGGAATTGCTATTCTTCCTAATATTTAAACTATCGATAAACGACTTATCAGAATCGATCGACTTTTAAAAGTGCACCTGTTAACAACAATTGACTTTTAGGAAATCCTAAATTGTTTTAAGCCGTATATTAATCACCCTCTGGTCAATTGTCTATCTTATTATGCACTATATGTAATCTTGTTGTATACCGTGAATGTAAATTAATTATATAATATCATTTATTTATGTATTGTTACATTAATAAAAATTATTAAAATTTTTTATTATTAATAAAGATTATTAAAATTCATTAATTTTAAATAGCATGTCATTTTTTTATCTATTGATATTATAAAAATTTTATATTGACAATAAATTAAAATTAAATTTTAATTTATTAATATGTAATAAGAATGCTTACTTTGACCAGAAATGCAAAATAATTATTCTTATTCTTTAATCTTAGAGAAATCTAGCCTAGCTTCTGGCTAAATGTGATTCTTAAATCTAATTTTTAGAAAAATCTCCGAAAATATAAGGAGAAGATCTAGTTCAAGGTCCAAGCAGATCCCTTTAGTACAAGGTTCACGCATACATTTAATTCTGTCATTTAAAGTAAATGAAACATTACGTATTCCATATATATATGTATGTATATATGATTTAAATTTAAACTACTATTAATATAAATTATTTTTACTCACTTCTGTACTACCAAATCATTCAAAAATTATTAAAAATTCTTAATTATTATTATGTTTTAATGATATATTATTTTCATATTTATTAACAGTGTAAAATAGTTTATACTAATAATAAAATAAATTTAAACTCATGTATATATATTTATAATATTTAAAAAACTTAACTTTTTTTTTTGCAATTTTTCCATTGAAAATTATATTATATAAAAAAAGTTGAAAATTTTCAGATACTTTTTCATATATCCTTAATTGATGATATGATAATTTGTTATACAAATTTAATACAAAATCATCATTTTTATGACAAATTATAAAATTTTAAATATAAAATTATAATATCTATGTTAAAACCTGGTAAAAACTTGAGAGTTTTCTGTGACGTAGCGAAGCATTGCCCAAAAGATGCATATTGTACTCGTGCATAACAGACGGATGCCAAAATTTAACAAATAAAAATTAAGCCCAACTTATGTATCAGATTGTTAACATACCCCCCCCCCCCCCCCCCGGCTTTTCAAATACAATTCTGGGTTTTGATTTATCACAAGGAGATGAGGCTAATCATATCAAGGCACACAATAAATGAGATGTATCAACAAAAAATGATGACATGTCGGTGCAAAGACAAACAAACAATGAATATACCAAATTAAATTAAAATGTATTATATATCAGGCAAGGGGGAAACCGTGAATCTATATGAAGCAAAGAAGAAAAAGCAGAAAAACATCCCCTAATCTGCAAGCTTAGTCAACCGGTGAATGGTGCTTCTTGCAATCCTATTGCCAGGATCAATATTCAGAACAGTTCTCAGATCTTCAGCACCAAGTTTGTACTTTTCCATACTCTCATACAATAGAGCACGCTGTACAAGGATGGATACATTTGCATCATCTTGTTCAAGAACCTGCACAACATAGTGCAGGTCAAAATACTGTTTCTTAACAACACAGTGAAAAAAAAAATGGGGTATTTAATTCACATATAAAATAAAACTGCAAAAGTGTAGTTGAATAGTTTGCCGTGAGCCCTGCACTCTCACGTCAAATCCCCCCCTTCCCTTTTAATAAGCTACGAACAACATATAAACATACATAGAAATTTGATATTCCCTCTGCAATTCAGTCTAAGCAGGTTAATCCATGCCGGGCTTAACAAATTCATAGAATTTTAATAATCACACTGTCTTCCACAAGTTTCAAACTGTTGGGAAAAGGTGGATACTAGAATTGCAGAAGCAAACCCTTTTGCCTCTTTGTGTGATCAAGATAGACAATTAGAAAATATAAAGATAGAGATGAGAACACACCAATTTTTACATGAAAAACACCTCAAAAATTGAAGGGGAAAAACCATGGAACCTTAGATCCAAAATCTTCCACTATAATCGTAGGATTATGAAGATATTTTTCTTCTCTAGTACACCTCTAGAAGATCTCACAACACTTCATCCACTAGGATGGATTATAAGAATTTTTTCTTCACCCAATTTAGTGTATCACTCTCACCTTGGTGGTGAAACTCACTAATTTGAGAAACTCTCAAACTCTTCACTCAAAGTGGCTCTCACTATTTCTCTCCTTCTCTTAAAGGAACTTTATTGTGAATTGTCTTGCTTAAATGACTCTCCCCCCCTCCTAGGACCTCTATTTATAAGGAGGGATTGAAAGCTTGTGTATGAATCTACCAAATTCTAAAAAAATCTCCCATTTAATTCTTCTTTCTTTTTCTAGGTGGCCTTTGAATTTTTCAACTCTTGAGAATTGTAATATTAAATATTTTTAGTTTTTCAATGCATGGGGAATGCACCTTTCCATCAGTATTTGAAATTTTCATTTTTAGATTGGTGGTCCACAATTAATGAAGGGATCAAAATCCAACACAAACCAAGATAGTGAGAAAAAAGAAGCAAACTCTCTAACCATCTCAATCAACACTATGGTAAGCTATTGACAATATAATGTATTGCAACAGCATTCTTTCTCCCCAGATAAGCTACTTTTAAAAGTCGTTTAGTTTGCCTCAATAGTATGAGAAGTTTTATTTTCTAGGAAATAGAAAATTGGTAAATTATTTGGTTAGTCATTATCTTACAAATTACGAAAAATAGAACTTCCTGAGAAGTTCTACTTCCTACAAAATATGGACTCATCTCTCCCCTAAGTAAGTTCTATTTCCCATGTCACTTTCTAAGAAGTGTCATTTCAACCAAATAACTTTAAGTACTTCTCAGTAAATTCATATAGAAAATTATTTTTTAGAAAGTTTAATTTTTTACAGTAAGTTACTTTCTATATGAACTAAATAATTCCTTATTTTATCATGACAATGCAATCATAATCACATATGTCAAGTGGTAGAAAAAACTTGTAACAGTTATCTCATATTCTCATTAGTTTCTTCATCATGTTAGGCTATAGAAAATTATTCAAATTTCAAAACCGCAAACAAATCTAACAAGTCATTGAGATGTCTAATTATACCTTTGAACAATCTGCCACCGCTTTTTTGTACTCTCCAACTTCTTTGTAACATGAAGCTCTGCACGACAAAACTTCTGTTGTTCCTGCATTATCGCCTGCTTTCTCAAGAAGGATAACAGCCCATGAAAGCCACTTAATAGCATCAGGAAATTGCCCCTGCTTATAATTGTCCATGCCCTTACTTTTTGCTGTGGAACCGGATATTCCAGCTGGAGGAGGTGGAAGCCCTTCCAGCTCCGTAGTTGAACCGCCCACATCGTGACCTCCTCCACCAAACTCAGAACCTATTCCCCAATCATCCATTTCAGAAGCGGGCTGTCCACCAAATCCTTCAGAGCCCATAGCAGCACTTCCAGCTGAAGCTGATGATGATTGGAAGAGCATGTCCAGCGGATCTCCACCAGATTTTTGCACTGAATTCTGATTTGAACTGCCAAACTTCTGACTTGGAATCCCAAAGTCATCCACATTTATGTCAATGCCCGAGTCAGATCCTGTAAAATTTACATTACTTGCGGTACCTGATGAAAATGTTGTTGAGCTTGGTTTGGAAGCATTTTGAAAATCACCAAAGCTATCATTCCCATTATCATTTTTTACTCCTTTACTAGCTGAATTAAGACTGATTGACTGTTGAGATCCAAAACCAGACAAAGAACTAAATAGATCTTTGTTAGAACCCATTCCACTAGCAGCTGTGCCACGGCTTCCCATGCTTTTCATTGAAGGACCCCCAAGATGGGAACTTTTATTAGCATTCATACCATGATTATTGAACCCACTATTATAACTTCCGAAATCCCCAGAAGATCCCCAACCGCCACTACTTTGAGCTTTGTTGGTAGTTTTAGGCAAAGAATCAGCCATGTTTCCCATTGAAAACGAATTCCTATTCGATGTGGTACCTGAAACCTTGGAAGCAGGCGTTGCATTCTTCAGAGGAACATTACCACTACTCTTAGAACCCGGTCCCAAAGCACTGCTCACCAAATCACCAAAAAGATTAGGATTCTTATCAATAATCCCAATAGTTGAACTCGAACCAGTAGGTTGACTCGATCCCCAGCTCTTGCCAAAGATATCGCCAACCATTGAAGTAGGCCCACTGGACAAACCAGGTCCGGTCGCCTGAGTCGGAGCCGGCTGGTGAGTCCACGATGGCTTGTTGGGTTGCCATGCGGGTTTCGATTGCGTGTATGGGTAGGAAGAAGCTGAGCTGGAATACGAATAAGATGATGAGCTTGGGTTTTTCTGATCTTTGAGAGATTTGGGTCGATTCGATCCGATCCCAAGATCAAAATCGAAATTGAAGTTGTTTAGTGAAACAGAAGAACCTTTTTGTTGGCTGGATCTGCCATAATTCGAATCCATATCTGAAATAATGAGGAAAAAAGAATGCAATTTGCTACCGGATTGGCAGGCAGAGGATCTGGGCAATTGTATCTGAGAGAGACCTGATGAACGCGATCAGAAAAATCAGTGCTTGCAGATCAGAGATCAGACAGACAGGTCGATGAAGGAAAACATAACTGGCTTAGCGGTTGGTCCTTTTATTATGTCTACGTTGCCTAAGGGATTTGAAAGTTGGAGAGCGAATCAGTGTGAATCTGATTTTACATATTCGGAATCTGGTAGTAAATGGCAACATCAGAGAAATGAAATTTAAAAAATATAAATTAATTTAATATAATTACACCCGCACTTGTTTTTAATTTTAAAATGGAGGTTTCTAAGATGCTTTAAGTTATTTTTTATTTAAGCATAATATACTCATAGTGATTAGCAAATAAAAAAATAAACAAATATCAACTAATTGCTATCAAAATATGTAGAATAATATCTTAATTAAGTAGTCTCAATAATTTATAAAAACAATGGTAACCACTTCTTTAACCTAAAAAATAAAATGAAAAAACTCCTATCAAGGATGCAAATGGATGGAGTAGATTTACATGGAGCAGAGGTTTGCACAATCTAACTCGCATAAACTTACATTTTTAATGGATTAAATAAAATAAATCCGTCCTATCCTATATTTATTTGGCAATCTAATTTCCAATTTATAAATTATATTAAATTATTAAACCTTTAAAATATTAAATCACTTCTATTTCAATTAAAAAATTTATTTATATTATATATATAAGTAGTAACTTACAGGCGCGAACTAATTGGTACAAATATCTACTTGAATGAAATAACTTGTTTAGATCTACAAATTAATGGACTAAATAAAATAAATCCATCCTATCCTATGGTTATTTGGCAATCTAATTTCCTATTTATAAATTACATTAAGCTATTAAACCTTTAAAATATTAAATCACTTCTATTACAATTAATATATATATAAGTAGCAACTTATAGGGGTGAACTAACCGGTGCAAATATCTACTTATATAAAATAACTTATTTAAATCTACAAACATTACAAGCCTAAACTTATAAGTTTAGCCTGCCCCATATTTGCAAAGTCCATGGGTCCAAACTCATTTATGCATTTCTATCGCTTATAAAATCTAATCATCTATACTAAAAATTTTAAGATTTATTAGAAGAATAATTACAAAAATAATTAACATTTCATAATAATTTTTTATGTTCTTTGAAGTTTTGAATATTTATTTTAGTCTTCATTATAAATAAATTATAATGATTGCATTATCTAGAGTTGCAAACGAGTTGAGTTATTTATGAATAGTTTGAAATAAATTTATAAAAAATTCAGTTCGAGCTTGAATTTTAATGAGTTGTGCTTGAATGAGCTTGGCTCGTTTATTAAACAAGTTGAGCCTAAACTTTTTATTATTCAACTTGAATTGTTTGTAAGTCTAAATGAGTATATTATATTATATATAATATAAGTATAAAAAACTCAATAAACTTGTTTAGGCTCGTTTAGAATTATTTAAACTCGAATATAATCTAAGCTCAGTTTAAGCTCAAATACTTAGGCTCAATTAGAAATTTAGAGCAAAGAATCTAAAGCTCATTTAAACTCAAATAAGTTCCATTAAACTCGTATTTGAATCAAGTTCAAGTTTAAGTTTAACTTTTTTAAACTTGATGAGTTCAAGTTCGAGTTCGAGTTTATTTAATATTGTTGAACTTAAGCTTGAGTATCTTAAGCATGTAGATGCTCAGTTTAACTTAGCTCGACTCATTTGTACCACTAGCATTGTCCATTGAATAAACCTGTAAATTTTCTAACATCTTATTAATTTTCATAGGATTGAAAGAAAAATGATAATAATGGTGTACTGAACTTGCAATAACATGTTGCGTATTGTTTTGATTGAAAAATTTTAAATTCTATGTAAGAATTGCATAAGAAAGTTATTGACAAATGAAATAAAACTTAAAAATATATTAATTCCTTGAATGTAAGAAGATATGAGAGAGAAAAAAAGTGAAAATCAATTAACAATGGATTTATTAAGAAAATAAATAAGAGAGATTCAAAAGATTCTTATTATTACTGATGATACATTAACACATACTTATAACACCCATATACTCTCATTTGGCACAACAGTACAATAGAAATACATTTATAAAATTATAGACTTACCCTACTTAATTTTAAACCTATCAAACAAGCTAATTACTGCTGATATAGATTGTTTTATGATAGGTCAATTAGTATTACCCATAATGGGCCAAGCTAACTTGCAAGTTTTAATTATGAGTTTGCAAACTTAGCAAATATGAGTTGACCTATGGTGGACTGCATTACTCATATTAAAAAAAATGTTTAATTTTAAAGGCTCAAAATTATTAAGACTTGTGCTAGGTACGAATTGACCTATAGATTATGATTTGTTTGACATTCTTACTTAATTTTCTTTTCAAAGTGAGTGTACATCTAAAGTATGTATGTAAAAAAGTAATAAGTATATATGAAAAAAAGTCAATATATATTAAATTTACATGTTATTACACAAAATTTGAGGGAAAGTAAAGGAAAAAAAAGAAGAAAAAGAAACTTTGCCTAAGAATTTAATGTTAAGGAAAAATGCTTCTTCTTTTTCTTTTCATAAAGGAAAATGCTTTTGCCAATTTCCATGCCTCCAAATTTTGGATCCTCCTACAATACAAGTGGGTGTGAATAGAATGTGAGAACATTAGTTCTCTTATATAAAACAAGTTTAAGCAAAATTAACATAAAGTAATACAGATTCCACCAAAATTGAGGGCATTTTATTCAAAATTCTTTAATTATTTTGAACAGGGAACTTATGATTATTATTATCTAAACATAAAGTTAGAATTATTGTCATAATTTTATTGATATAATTTTTTATATATAACTATTCGTAAAATGAAAAATCCTCATATACATCTTATAAATACGAAATCAATTATAAATTGACACTTGTAATTGCAGTTAACATTGAATATATGATTCACGTGTCAATTATAGTTAATTTTTATAAATTTCATACTCTATGTTAAAGTTGGTAATGAATCAAGTTAAATTGTAAAACATTTAGAGTTTGATGAGCTAAACTTATAAACCAAATAAGCGATATATAAGTTGAATAATTTAGTTAATATATTAAATGAATTGAATTTGAACTTAAAAAATATTCGACTCAATTATATCATAAGCTGATTTGAATAATATATATAATTTAAATTTAATTAATATGTTTACATATACATATTAATTAGAAATTCTTTTGTAATATATACTAAAAATTAAATACTTGTTACCATGAAAAAATAATAACTATAATAATTATAATTTAACATTTATATTTGAATTTAAATTATAATTAAAATAAAATAATAAAATAAATTTAATGATAAATATTATTAACATCATTCTTATTTTGAAATCAATTATATGAATAAGATAATATAGTTTAAAAATATCATTTAAAGAAGGGAGAAAAATATAAAAACTCTACAAACAAAAACTTATATTAAACATTATAAATAACAAATATAAATATCCTCATTATAAAATATGAGTGATAGTACAAAATCTCGAAGCTATTGAACTCATGAAACAATGATTAATTCATATCTATTAATTACTTTAATGTTGATCGAGCACTTTTTCTATACAATTTTAAAACTTTTGATTTTAATGATAAATTAAATTGGACATGTATTTAATTCACAAGTTTTCTAATTGATTCATTTAATCCATTTTAATCTTTTAAACGTTAGTTTGAATTTATCGAATTAAATCAAGCTCAATTAAGCTAACCATAAACTCAAATTCAAGTTGAGCTAAAGTCAAAAAATTTTATTCAAATTGAAATCAAACTATGAGTTAATAATCTTAAATAGAGCTGAGCCTAAGCTAAATCCAGCTGAGTTCAATTTGATTTATTGCCAGCCCTACAGTAGTAAGCAAGAATTTCTGCCCCACATTGGACCAATAAGATCCATGTGGCCCAGTCTAGCAATCACAATGCTATCGAAAGTGTCTTACAAATGATTAAGGTCAAGCACAATCTATGGACGATTGATGGTATATTGGGATTGGGATTGTGCCATTTTCCAGCTTTTGGATGGAGCCAGAAAATTTTACTCTAACGCAAGTTCAAAGCACTGTCATGTATGAATCCAGATCAAAATCCCTAATGACAATCATTATTATAACGGAGTAACCAAATTAACAGCAATCGAACAAATGAGCCACATATGAGCAGGCTAAAAATTCAAACATCTACGAGAAGCATACAATGTACTAGATGAAATGACTGATCAAAATCGAGAAGAATGAATGACATAAGAATAGAGCAGGTTCAAATGCAGAAACAATGATATGCAGTTACTTGCACCTATTCCTCTCGATGAACTGGAAAGATTGGAAGACAATTTGCGATTGAAGACAATCATAGACCAGAAAGATTGAAACATACTTTGCATTTGAAACATGGCACAGATATTTGATATTTCTTTCATCATAATGGTCCTAAACATTGTCCTCAAAAACCATTCATGTTCAAGCCTAGTCAATATCAAGACAGAAATCATATAAGAAACATGACCTTCAATCCTAATTGAAAACTCTATTATAAGACTTGGTTTCCATATGTGGAAATTTCTTGAGCACCGTTAAAAATTCATTGGTTCTCTCCACCTGAGGTTGGGTTTTGGCTATTCACCGTAGATGACTGCTGCACGGGACCCCCCTGATTTGGTGTCCAGTTTTGTCTTTGAACAGGTTCTCTCCTTTCAACCTGCATTGTTTCCCGGCGCCTGTCATACCGTGGTCGAGGCCTGTTTCTAGTTGGTTGCCTTTCACTATACCTATACTGTGGTCTAGGGATAACTTTTCCATCAACAAATAAATCACCTGAAATCCTCCCAAAAGCAATCAAGACAACCAAAACTAGGGAGAGAGAGAAAAAAATAAAATAAAATAAAATAAAAGAAGAAGTAGAAGAAGAAAGAAGCAATGATCCGCAATTAGCTAAATCATTACTTATTTCAAGCTCATCCACTCACCTCCATAATCTTTGTTGGGCACATCAAGATATGAATCCGGCAATACCCAAAGAACACCAGGTAAACCTATTAAAAAAGAAGTTCCAAAACAATCAAACATACCAAGTAGTTGCCGATATTTTAGGGTGATATAATCATAAACATCCTATTGTATTTTCATCCACATCACTCGAGTCACTCCATAACTATATGAAAGCAAGAAATCCTATGCAATGTGTTGCACATAAAAATATTCCCAATCTCTTTACTGATCGAATGAATCAAATAAACACAAGAAAAAATTTTCATTTTCAGTGAGGCAACGGAAATTTAAACCAAATATAAAGGATAAAAGAGACACCTTACATGCATTCACACTTAGTTCCAAACATTTCAAGTAATTTCAAATTACCTGGAATGACATGCTTATAAACATATACTGTTAATCCTCCACGTCATTTTTAGCTAATAAAGTTGGATTATATGAACATAATGTTTAGCATGTCTAGAAATCGAAATAAAAATGGCCACTACAATCAATGTCCGAACCCAAAAACTCTATATTGCTGATGGTAAAAAATAACGTCATAGTTCTATGCAAAATAAATAAATGACTAAATAACACCATAGCATTCAGTAGAACACCGCATAAACATTCATATCAAAACTTTAACCCTTGTAACAGCTCATTTAATCAAACTTCCTGGAGCGCCCAGAAAGTGAATCGACTTAAAACATGTACTCCCCCCCCCCCCCCAAAAAAAAAAAAAAAAATCAATTACCTTTAACTTTATAAGAAAGTTCTTCAGAAATCAGGGCACCAAAACCCGTATAAGTAGCTGTAGAAACAGAGTATATCTTCTTCTTAGCCTCCTCCTCACTACAATCCAACAATCAATGATCAGAAAAACAATCAAAGAATTCAAATTCAATTAGCTTAAACAAAACCAGTGGACTGCGCACCTCCCCACAACTTGAGCTAGAGTTTTGACATAGGTGTTCACCATTTCCTCCTCGGAGGGCTTGGGATTTTCTGGAAATTCCATCACAATGAGCCAGTGTTCGTAATCGCAGCCATCCAGAAGAATTGTCTCCTTCGGAGGACGGTTACTCCAATTGGGGGACGGGTCATTCAATGGAGAGTATCCCGACCCGGATGTTTTGGGGCGAATTGGAATACGCACCGGGTCAGGGGCGAGTAGGGTTTGTCTGTTGAGCAAGGCGAAACCGAAGCGCGAGCGAGAAGTGATTGCAGAAGAAGATGAAGAAGAAAGAGCACGAACGAGAGAAGCCGCCAACGTGCGCCGGGCGTTGATGTACGCCATTGCTGCCTTCAACCAGTGTGACGCTTCGGCCTTCGAGTTCTTCCTTGGAGTGAAAATGGCAGAGCCGTGACACTGGGGGGGGGGGGGGTTTAGCATTTTGGGATCTATGAAACGGCGACGTTTTCACATAATTTGCAAAAATAATAATAAAAAATAACAGTCACCTATTTAGTTGCAATTAAAAATGCTTTAATTACGATTTTAGTTTTCTTGAAATATAAATCGAGTGATTTTGTTTCTTCATTTGGAAATTTTTATTTTGACCCTTTTAAAATCCAAATTAAAGCAGTTTTGCTCAAATCTCCTTTAAATACAACAACTATTTTCAAAGTAAGCTTTTAATTACATTATCATAAAGTAACCTTTGGAATTGGGAAAAAATTATGGTACGTTGTTAATGTAACAGCATATTATTAATATGCTATCAAATTGAATTATATTTTTTTAAAATTAAATTTGATATATTATATAATAATATATCAACATCAAATTTAATAATAAATTGGTATATCATTATATCAATAATATATCATAATTATCTCTTTTTAATTATCTATGTTTACTTCTGAATTGAAGAAGTAACAAGAACTTTGAAATAAACTAACACAACTTTATTTTTTCTTTGGGTATATAACTATCTGCATCTCATATTAGTCGCTTACTAACCTGTATTTGAAATGAGTAGAACTACATTAAGCAACAATACTCTCGCAATTTAGTATTGAAAATGAAATTGTATAATAAATTTCTAAAATTTAATTTAATAAATATAAAAAGTTAAAATTTAATCTCAAATCCACTATGATACATATAATATTTTTATTATAAGCATATCCCCGCTGATCTGCTTCTCCTCATTTTATTTTCCCTCTCTTCCCTCCTCTATTCCCAAAGAGCAAAGGCGAGCTTGATCTTCTCCTTACCTTTTACATCATTATTAAGCAAATCAAAGGTAGGGATTTAAACCAAGCAAGGGTTTTCATTAATAATTGGACGAAAGATACATTGTTGAAGTAAAATTAATCGAACTTAATTTTTACAGGTAACAAAATAAAGATCTTTTTTTCTAAAATATTATATCCACTAAAAGTAAAATATAAAATTAGATTCCAATCTTTTATATAATTTGTAATCCCATTATTTTATATTTAATTTTTAATTTTTAATTTATATTCAAAACTCAATTTTAAATCTTACTTTAAATATATATAATTTTAATCATATTTATGGCATGAAATTTAAAAATAAAATCTCATATATAATGTATTATTTTAAAGGTTTAAAGGTAAGTTTAATTTCTTTAAAATATAAACTATTTAATTTTAATTCTTTTTATTTAAAATAATTTATTTTATTCTTTTTAAATATTTAACTATATTAATTTTGATCCTTTTTTAAGTATTCCGTGCACCTACTAACAAAGTTGCAAAATTTTTTTTCTTTATATTTATTATTATTTTTATCTGCTTGTCTATCACCTGTTCACCCATGCTTTAATCTAAATCAATTTTCTATATAATGTATTTTAATTTATCTCATTTAATTAAAATTATATGTATTTTAATCTATCTCTTTAAAAAAATTATAAAGAGAAATCAAAACAATTTTTTTTAATAAAAGGTGATGGGATGGACAGCACTCAAATTCTAATTACCCCATCCCACTTCATTTTTTTATTTTTTTCTTCTTTTAAAAGAATTTTATAATTTATTTATTTGACATATGATATTAAAGTATTATTTTATGCAATTCTTATGACATAATAAATTAAAATAGTTTGAAAGTTTAATCTATTTTAATGAGGTGACATAACAAATTAAAATAGTTTCAAAGTTGAACCTATTTTAATATTCTTGAGGTGAGAGATATTTAAATTAAATTGGGTGGGTTGATTAAATTAAAAATTCTCAATATTATTGTATATAAAAATTAGTTTACATTCATCATTTTTGTATATGATGTGTTATTAAAATTATATGTGTACTCATAATTTATATTTTTTTCTTTTTTAAAAACATATTATAGATGAAATCAAAATAATATTTTTTTAACAAAAAGTGATAGGATGGAATGGCACTCAAACTGTGAATGTCCCATACCATTTTTTTCTTTTATTTTTTCAACAAAATTTTCTAATTTATTTAGTTGACATATGATATTAAAATATTATTTTATGTAATTTTTGTGACAAAATAAATTAAAATAATTTAAAATTTTAATCTATTTTAATATTTTTGATATGAGAGTTATTTTTAAAGTTAAATAGGATGAGTCGATTAAATTAAAAAAAGTCAATATTATGACATATAAAAATTATTTTATAATGTATACCCATAATTTATATTTTTGCTTAAAAATATTATATATTTTTGTGATAATAGAATAATATTAAAATTAATTATAGATGAAATAAATATAATTTTAATTTTTTTGAGAAATTTCTTTATTTATATTTAGTCATGAAGTTGAATAAATTTGATACTTTAAAAATTATAAAATAATATTAAAATTTTAATTTTAATTTTCTTAAAAAAAATTTTATTCAAATTTGGTCATGAATTTAAAATTATGAAATAATATAGAAATTAAAATTTTAATTTTTTTAAATGAATTTTTTGTTTAGATTTAGCCATAAAGTTGGACAAATTTAATACTTTAAAATTATAAATTGATATTGAAATTTTAATTTTAATTTTTTAAATAATTTCTCTATTTAGATTTAACTATAAAATTAGACAAATTTGATACTTAAAAATTATAAAGTGATATTGAAATTATAATTTTTTATTCAGATTTAGTCATGAAGTTGGGTAAATTTGATACTCTAAATTAATTTTTTTTGTTTGATACTTTTTTAAATAAATAAATGAATAAAATTGCTTAAAATAAATTTTTATCTTATTATTTTAAAAGTTATATTACAATTATTTTATTAAAAATATTCCAAAAAATAATGAAATAATTTTTTTACAAAAAGTTAAAATAATAATATTTTTTAAAACAATATGATAAAAATCTCTTAAAAATGATAAAAAATCTTTTAAAAATAATAAAATTTGTACCTATAATGTATCAAAGTTAGGTAATTTAATTGCAAATGTAATCATGATAATACTTGATATTATTGAGACATTTTTCTTTCACTTATATCTTATTATGAAGTCAGATAGATTTAACAACTAAATTAATAAATTAATTAAAAATTAAAATTATATTTTTAGAAAAATGTATATAATATAATAAATACCATCGTAATTTAATTTAAAAAATAGAATTAGAATAAATGAATAACTATTTTTTGAATAAATATTGTAAAGTGCTAATACTTTTTTTACACATAACCAACTTTCCAATCTGAACTTTGAAAATACAAACAATTTTTTATGTCTTAATTACATCATAAAAAAATGATTGATAGCAATTCTTTTTTCTTTATATTTTCACTCTAACATTCGAAGGAGGTATGAAATCACTTGCCTCTCATGAATTTTACTACAGGGCATGTCATGACAACTAAGATAAATCTTTTCTTTATATTTGTTGTGGCATTCAAATTTTTGTTTGCTTCTTTTATTTCATTACAATTTGAAAGTGCCCAAAACATATGCCACATTAGCAATTCATTAAGAAATGAATGAATTGTTAACAAAAGGACCAAAATTGATACAATCATACATCTAGGAAGAATGATACGTAAAATATTTATATATTTAGTTTTTCTTATATGATGCACTTTTGAATGTTATCTAAGCTTAATTTAATAAGTTCTATTGCATTTTGTAGATGAGTTGTGACTTTGAAAAGAAATTAGATTTTTTAGATAATGCTGGATTTCAACCCTGTTTCAGGTTTTAAGTCATACCTGAAGTTATGGACATCAGATTAGGTCATTTTTTATATGGATTAAAAGGTAAGAAAAAATCCTACAACTTTCATGTTTGAAGAAAAATTCAGTTCAGCCTTTAAGGATCTCAATTATTGCTTAGAAGTTGAAATAATGGTTTTGGCCGAATCTGACCTTTGCTCACTATTTTGATCATAACTGGAGATACAGATGTCAAATGTGGGATTTATTTAGTGAGTTTTAAAGCTAACATTCAGCTCTACAACTCTCATGTTTACTAAAAAATGTGAATCAACCGTTCTAATTGCTAAAAGTTAGCTACAATCTAGAAGACTAGTAGCTGCGAGAATTAAGGTTGATAGCTAATGGTCAAGATTGAAGGTTAGGCAAGTGAAATCTTTGCCAACACTCATCTATAAATAGCAAGGAATAGACTTCATTTAGCATTCATTAATGCATTCATCTTAGAGAGTAGTTTAGTTCATGCATTTTTAGTTCTTCTTGTATGCCTCCTACATGGAAGGCTAAGTTATCATCTTATATAGAAGGTTTTACCTCATACATGGATGGATAGTATTTTTATTTTCATGCATTTGTAATTATATTTTAAGTTTGTATCATGAATGTGATAATGTTTTTATTTTATTTTGAGTTTGTTTTTAATTTCATTATGTTCTAATTTTTCATTCTCCTAGGGTGATGACGTAACTTGATAAAAACGGATTGAATTATAATCTATTGAAACTAATTTCAATTTTCTTCTCCTAGATTGAGTTTTAATTATTTCTCTTAATACTTTTAATTGATTAGCCACCTTTTGAATAAACTCAATATGCATGTTGAGACCGGAAGGAGATACATATGTATAGAACCTATAATTAAAATCGTAAATTGCATATGAAATAGGAATATATTCATATAGTTTATGTAGTCTTAATGAGTTCCATAAATCCTAATGCATGATTAGTTATTTTAATTCACATAGGAATATAATGAATTAGTAATTAAGTATAGAATTACTTGACCTTGGAAGAGGCTAGTAATTAATTTAGGGAAACTCGATTATTAATTAAGGGAGTGAAAATTAGATTAGTGTAGATAGATGATTTAATCCGAAATTATTAAGTAAAGTCTGATCCCTAAGACTTTTATTCATATTTATCTTTACTTCAATTGTATTCACATTTATTTAAATATTTTTTTCATAAATCTTTATTTAGTTATTTCATTTCTAACTAATCGAATTGCCAAATAGTGTTAGGATTATGAATTTTGGTACTTAGTGAAACAATCCTCGAGGGAACGATACTTTCTCATTACTTAATTACTTGTTTACGATAGTGTACACTTGCACTAATTTATAAATCATTTCACACGTAACAAGTTTTTGGCGCCGTTGCCAGGGATTGTTATCATTAATATCAATACCACGTAATTTTAATCCTAATTTAATTTTTATTTTACATTTTTTTCTTTTCTTCGGTGTCTCTTTTCTCTTTTCAAGTTTATCCTAGTGTATGACTAAATCGAAAGTTGCCGAGTTGCTGCTATTTAATTTCGAGATCGAGAAAACTTGTCGAAGGAATCGAAAGATACGGAAGCAGTCAACTATAAATCAAGGTGAAGCAATGGTAGATCTAAGAGAAGAACTAGACACTAAAGCACTCTGTGACTATACCACACCAACAGTCATGGATACCATTTCTGGGATCAGGAGACCACTTATACCAGCTAATAACTTTGAGATTAAGCCAGCCATAATTCAAATGATTCAAACAAATCAATTTGAAAGTTTTCCAGCAAAAGATCCGAATGCATATATAGCTAGCTTTCTAGAAATTTGTGATACATTCAAGTACAATGACATTTTTTATGATGCCATAAGGTTGCGACTCTTCCCTTTCTCACTTAGGGATAAAGCTAAAAGGTGGTTACACTCTTTGCTAGTGGGGAGCATCACTACATGGAACATATTAGCACAAAAATTCCTAGCAAAATTCTTTCCTCCAACTAAAACTGCAAAAATGAGAAATGAGATTGCTTCATTCACCCAGCATGATATGAAAAGCCTTTATGAAGCATGGGAAAGATACAAGGAGCTGCTAAAAATATGTCCTCATCATGGGCTACCAGATTGGCTACAGTTACAAACTTTCTACAATGTATTGTCTAATACTACCAAAACACTTGTAGATGCTACAGTTAGTGGATCATTAATGGAAAAAAGCATAGAAGCTGTTATGGAGCTATTGGAGGATATGATAGCAAATGCTTACTAGTGGCCTTCTGAACGTAAAACTTCAAAGAAAGCACTTGGGGTCCATGAGTTAGACATTCTAAGTACTTTGTCTTCTCAAGTTGCCTCTATATCCAAGCAAGTGAGCTCACTAATAGCTCAAGCAAATGCAATCAGAATTCCTGCAGATGCTTGTGATTTATGTAAATGTCCCTATGTGAGCACATAATGCTAAGAAGGTAATCTATTCATGCCTTCTCAACCTGAACAAGCTAACTATATAGGGAATCAAAATCGTCCAAATGATCCTTTCTCAAATATATACAATCTAGGATGGAGAAACCACCCTAATTTGGGGTGGAAGAATAATCAGAATGTATTCAGACTTCAAGGAAACTATTAGCAATAAGTTCAACAACCACCACCATAACCAAAGATGAACTTAGAAGATGCACTGGCTCAATTAACCATGAATACTTCTCAATTCATGGCCAGAACAGAAGTTACACTCAAGAGTCGTGAAGCAATCATGCAAAGTCAAGTAGCTTCAATAAAAAATCTTAAGGTGCAAATGGGCTAAATTGCAAGCATGTTGAATTCCAGATAGCTAGGCACTTTACCTAGTAACATTGAAAGAAATCCTAGAGAGCACGTAAAGGCTGTCTCATTAAGAAGTGAGAAACAGTTGAATGAGCCAAAACCAAGAAAGAAGCATGAAGAAGCTCAGAAAGAAGATAAGGTGATTCCAGGAAGAATGACGTTTCCAAACAATCCTCCACTATATGTTCCCCAGTTCCATTTCCTCAACGATTGGTGAAAGCTAAGATAGACAAGCAATTTAGCAAGTTTCTGGAGATATTTAAGAAGTTGCATATTAACATCCCATTTGTTGAAGCTTTAGCCTAAATGCCCAGTTATGCAAAATTTATGAAGGAGATTTTATTAAAGAAACGTAAATTGGAGGATTTCGAAATAGTAGCCTTAACTGAAGAGTGCAGTGCAATTCTCCAAAAGAAATTACCGCCAAAGCTTAAAGACCTTGAAAGTTTCTGCATATCCTGTACTATTGGAGAGTGTAAATTTGAAAAAGCCTTGTGTGACTTTGGTGCAAGTGTGAATTTGATGTCATTATCCATCTACAAGAAACTGGGATTGGGAGAGGTGAAACCACCTACAATGTCATTACAGCTCGCAGATAATTCAATAAAGCATCCACATGGAATTCTTGAAGATGTACTAGTAAAAGTGGATAAATTCATCTTCCCAACAGATTTCATAGTGCTTGACATGGAAAAAGCCTTATGTGACTTTGGTGCAAGTGTGAATTTGATATCATTATCCATCTACAAGAAACTGGGATTGGGAGAGGTGAAACCACCTACAGTGTCATTACAGCTCGCAGATCATTCAATAAAGCATCCACATGGAATTCTTGAAGATGTATTAGTAAAAGTGGATAAATTCATCTTCCCAGCAGATTTCATAGTACTTGACATGGAAAAAGACCAAGAAATTCCTATTATTCTTGGGAGACCATTTCTTGCAACTGGACGAGCTTTAATTAATGTACAAAAGGAAAAGCTAACTCTACAGATTCAAGATGAGCAAGTGTCTTTCAACATTTTTAAAGCTATATCTTTTCCTGATGAAGGTGATACCTATTTTAAGATTAATTCAATAAGCAGCTGCACCAGAGAAGTAATAGATGAAATTTGCTTTAATCAACCTTTAGCAGTTAGCATGATGGACACATCTCATACTACTAATCCCAAAATTCTAGAACAAGTCAGTTATCTCGAAGTCAATTCACCAATTTTTATAAAAAGGCCATTTGAAGATTTGGGAGAGAAACCATCAAAACCGGTCCCTTCAATTAAAAAGCCACCAAAATTGGAGCTGAAAACATTGCCCACTCATCTAAAGTATGCTTTCTTAGAAGAAAATTCAACCTTGCTGGTTATCATCTTATCTAACTTAACCTCTGAAGAGGAAGAAAAGTTACTGAGAATTTTGAGACAGTACAAGTCTGCACTGGAATGGTTAATTGCAGATATTAAGGGAATAAGCCTTTCAATCTGTATGCATAAAATATTGCTAGAAGAAAATGCCAAGCAATCCGTAGAACATCAAAGAAGGCTCAATCTAAATATGCAGGAGGTGGTTAGAAAAGAAGTGATAAAATGGCTAGATGCTAGCATTATCTATCCAATTTCGGACAGTCCATGGGTGAGCCTTGTGCAAGTTGTACCAAAAAAGGGAGGCATAACAGTGGTGCCAAATGAATATAATGAGCTAATCTCACAGAGAACAGTGACCGGATGGAGAGTTTGCATTGACTATCGAAAGCTCAACAAAGCTACTAGAAAAGATCATTTTCCTTTGCCATTCCTAAATCAAATGTTAGATAAATTGGCAAGGCAAGCTTATTACTATTTCCTTGATGGATACACTGGTTACAACCAAATTTTGATTGCTTCTGAAGATTAATAAAAAATAACTTTTACATACCCATATGGAACATTCGCTTTTAGAAAAATGTCCTTTAGATTATGCAATGCTCTTACAACTTTCCATTAAACAATGATGGCAATCTTTTCAGATATGGTGGAAAAGTTTATTGAAGTATTCATGGATGATTTCTCAGTGTTTAGGAAATCTTTTGATCTTTGCCTAACTAATTTGAAAAAGGTGCTACAACGCTGTGCGGAGACAAATCTTGTATTGAATTGGGAAAAATGCCACTTCATGGTGAAAGAAGGTATCGTTTTGGGACATAAAGTTTCAATTCATAAGATTAAAGTTAATCGAGCAAAAATTGAAGCTATTAAAAAATTATTTCCACCTGCGACAATTAAAGGCATAAGGAGTTTTCTGGGCCATGCTGGATTTTATAGGTGATTCATCAAGGATTTCTCAAATATCACAAAATCGCTATGCAAGTTATTAGAGAAGGACACTCCATTTGTGTTCGATGAGAAATGCATGTCAGCATTCCAAACCTTAAAGAAAGCCTTGATTTTAGCACTAATCATTGTTGCTCCAGATTGAAATTTCCCGTTCGAAATAATGTGTGATGCAAGTGACTATGCAGTTGGAGTAGTCTTGGGCTAGAGAAAAAATATGATCTTTCATGCCATCTATTATGCTAGCCGAACACTCAATGAAACCTAAATGAATTATGCAACAACCGAAAAAGAGCTTTTTGTTGTTGTATTTACCTTTGACAAGTTTAAAGTTTACTTAATTAGCTCAAAAGTCATAGTCTGGATGGACCATTCAGCAATAAAATACTTGATTGAAAAGAAGGACGCAAAGCCTAGAATAATCAGATGGGTATTTCTACTACAAGAATTTGATTTGGAGATCAAAGATAAGAAAGGGACTGAGAATCTCATTGCAGATCATCTTTCTCGACTTGAATTTCCCAAGCTAAAACTAGAATTGCCAATCCAAGAGGCCTTTCCAAATAAGCAGCTGTTTAATATAAAATCATTATCAACTCCATGGTATGCTGACTTGGTAAATTATTTAGTAAGTAGGATGATACCGTATGAGCTCTCTAGGTAACAAAGAAAGAAATTCTTAGTTAATGTGAAGTATTACTTCTGGAAAGATCCATTTATTTATAAACATTGCCCAGATAGGATCATTAGGAGATGTGTTCCTGAAGAAGAAATGACTAGTATCCTCTCCCATTATCATTCATCCCTGTATGGCGGTCATTTTGGAGCAAATCGAACTGCTACTAAGGTCCTTCAATCTGGATTCTATTGGCCTACCCTATTCAAAGACTCTCAAACCTATGTAGCTGCATGTGATAAATGTCAGAGAACAAGTAACATTTCTCAAAGACATAAAACTCCATTAACCAATATTCTAGAGGTAAAGTTATTTGATGTATGGGGTATTGACTTTATGGGTCTTTTCCCATTTTCATTTAGCAACTAATTCATTCTAGTGGCTGTAGATTATTTATCCAAATGGGTAAAGGCAACAGCTTCTCTTACAAATGATTCTAGAATGGTTGTGAAGTTCTTAAGGAAGAATATATTCACAAAATTTAGAGTACCCAGAGCAATCATAAATGATGGAGGCAAACATTTCTGCAATTAACAACTTCAATCTGTGCTTACTAAATATGGAGTAACTCACAAGGTTGCAACTCCTTATCATCCACAGACCAGGGAGCAAGTAGAAATATCGAACAGAGAGTTGAAATGGATTTTAGAAAAGGTAGTGAATTTCAACAGAAAAGATTGGGTAAAGAAGCTGGATGATGCAATATGGGTTTACAGAACAACATTCAAAACCTCGATTGGTACATCTCCCTACCAATTGGTATATGGCAAGGCATGTCATCTTCTAGTTGAATTGGAGCACAAGGCATATTGGGCAGTAAAGGCATTAAATTTTGATTTGAAGATAGCTGGTGAAAGGAGGCTAATGCAACTAAATGAACTTGAAGAATTTCGCCAGCATGCTTATGAAAATGCCAAGCTCTACAAGGAAAAAATAAAATATATGGCATGATAGGAGAATTATAAAGAAGAAGTTCACACCGGGACAAAAAGTACTTCTTTATAATTCAAGATTAAAACTCTTTCCAGAAAAATTAAGATCAAGGTGGTTAGGGCCTTTTATTGTGGTTCAAGTTTGGCCATATAAAACTGTGAAGATTCAAAATGGTGACAGAAAATTCAAAGTGAACAGGTAAAGATTGAAAGAATACAATGACAAGTGCATTCAACACTATAAAGACTGTCATCACACTTGAGGAGCCAACTGGTAAGTTCTAAAAAATAAAGAGAGGAAATAAAGCAATAAGTTAGGACTTTGTCTAGCTAAAGACGTTAAAGAAGGGCGGCTACTTGGGAGGTAACCTAAGACTTCTTTCTCTACTTAATTATTTTCTTCTGACTCACTCAAGCACACATTGTATAGTATTTTCTCTAATAATTTTAGCTTTCATCATTCTCATTATGGAGGAATCCCTTGCAAAGCTTAGAATCAGATTCCTTACTCTTCCTAAAGATGTGCTTAGGAAAATTTACAACTGTCAACTTGAAAGAATGAAGGTATTTAATCGTTTAGGTCTTCCTGAGGATACACGCTGGATTATTGAAGCTAAGGTATGTTTAGTAAGTGAGTTTAATAAATCATTTGTTAGACATATGCTAGGTATGGGAAGAAGTTCTTACTCTAAAAAGAAAAGGGCTAAAAGAATAAGAGTCTGCCATAAATGTGCAAGATGGAATTGTAATAAGCTTTGTAGGAATAAAGGAATGATTTCAATAAATCGAGAAGACAAAATCCGATTCACAAAGGATGGATTGAGTAAAGAGTCATTGGATGATATCATTCGGACTCTTGAAACGCATCCTAGTGGAAATGTTCATGCTGTTCTTCTTAATTTAATGAAATTATTCAATACAAAAAAGGAACGTTACAGTCTTGGGGATCTGACTGTAAAAGACCCTGTTTACCAATTTATAAGAAAATTGGATGGGAAGCAAATGCTCGGCTCATAGAATTCATCTAAGCCGTTATTGGACGAAAAACCAGAGGAAGATGTGAGCCACAATCACAACTACTGTACATATTAATGCTTGTCTGCTTTACTTTTCCTTTATCTTTTTATCTTTACAGTTGCTTTCTGACTTTCTGTACATTTCTTTTCTTTTTAGTTTACCTTTTCAACCATTTTTTGACTTTCTTTACATTCTATGTTCTACTTTGTTCACGCCATTATTATACTTGTCAGTTCTGTATAGCATTTTTTTTAATCTTCTTTTGACATTATCTGATTTGCGTGATTTGTTTGTTTCTATTTTTGTATTATAAAGATGCATTTCAGCAATCACACTATGCAAAATGTCTGAAGGTAAGAGTAAAGAAAAGGAAGAGGTTAAGAAACCATCAAAATGTAGATTTAAATCTATCTGTATTTTTAGTGAATCTTATGCTGGAAAGAATAGAGAATTTCTGATAGCAACAACTAAACTTGATCATACATTAGCTGTTAGAAAGATTGATTGTGTGTATGGAGGAGGGCTTTATAGCTTAAAAGGAAGTATAACAATTTTTGCTAAGATTAAAGGAAGCAAAATACTGAATATCCTTGTAAATGGTTTAGATGATAAGAAATACGCCATTGGTAAAACATTAAAGGTTTCAAACTTGCCTGAACGTATGGGATACATGCTTTATAGTGCTGAAACCTTTATTGCTTTACCTAGTGATTTAGAAGTATTAGATGGAATTTCTAGCATTGTATATTGGATTAACTTGAACTTTCATCAGAAGTCAGTAAGTTTATTAAATATTAATGGTTTTTATGATAGTTTATTATCTTTTTTAGATCAAGCTATGGAACAGGGATTCATACCCCAAGCGACTCGTCATGCGATAATGTCTACTTTAACTGCTAATTAGTTGATTGACCAACTACAAGGCTATACACCTAAACTAGATCCATTAGTGAAAAAGATAGATTGGCAATCTCCAATCAACAGTCAGAAGCATGAGCCAGACACCACTCTTTGGTTGTAACTTTCTTTACTCTTATGGTTTTACTCCTAAAATTTCTTTTATATGTGAGTTGTCTATGTATTTCTTTTTAATAAACCCTTTCTGCCAATTTACTGAAGACATTGGGGATAATGTCTACATTAAGTGTGGGGGGAATTAAAAAAAATTAAAAAAAAATTTTGTTAGGATATTTTGGTAGTAAAACCATGAAATTTATTATGTATGAAAAGGATAGTCGAGTAAAGAGTTATTTCTTGCTCTTGATATGCATCCTAAAAAAAAAATATTTTTTGCTTATTAGGTTCTTTTCAATAATTTTAAAAATTTCATAGCATGATTGAACAACCTTCTTACTTTTTAGAATTGATAGGTTTGGCAATGGATTCTGAGTTAGATGGATTGAGTTGGAAACTTATAACCGTGAGATTTTGAGCTTACTTATTGAATTAGTATTATATTTCTTGTGTGTGATATTCACCTATTAAGTTGTCACTCTAGAACTTGCATAAAATCTTATTGAGATTACAATTTACATGCATACTCAAATATGATAAAGGCATTTTTTTTCTTTTAGTTAGAACTAAATAGCCAATCCTGCAGTTTTACCATTAATAAGCCCCTTTGAGCCTGATTAACTATTTTTTTGCTTTTAACCCATTAGTATGTCATTTGAAGAAATATCAATTGTCTTTACTTAACCCTAACCCTAGGGATTAGTAGAGCATTCAAATCTTTGTAAAATGGGTTCTTGACAAAGTGAAGGGGTATATGTATCATTAACTTCAAAGTTGTAAGGGTTTTCTAAAAAAAAAAAAACAAAGAAATTTAAAAAAAAGCAAAAAGAGAGAAATTGATGTGTACTTGAATCTTAGGTTGTTGTGTTGAGATAAAATTTCTCAGAGATTACCCATGTTCTAATTGCTCTATTAATTTCTTTCTTTACTTCATATCCCTGTTTTATCTTTCCTTTACCTTGACCTCATTACAACCCTTAATAAAATCTTTTGATTTGAAGTATGCATGTGAATCAGGTAGTGGAGATTGAGAATTTATGCAAGCTTATGGTAGTTCAATCTTTGATAGGATGAATTTGAGTGAAACACTTACCTATAAATACTTGAGAAAGGATGAGCTGCAGAAATTCTATCATTTTGATTTATTCCTTCTCAAATGAAAGTGTAATTCCGTTTTAGTTTTACATGACAAAATTTGTTGATTCATGAATGCTATGATATCTTTGTACTTCAATTATTTTCTTTCTTATGATTTTTCACTTTTTATCTCATGGGAAGATTAGTATTAGTATCAGTTTTCTTCTGTTTTGTGTTTGTTCGAGGACGTCCAAAAGCTAAGTGTGGAGGAATTTGATACGTAAAATATTTACATATTTAGTTTCCCTTATATGATGCACTTTTGGATGTTATCTAAGCTTAATTAATAAATTCTATTGCATTTTGTGGATGAGTTGTGACTTTGAAAAGAAATTAGATTTTTTGGATAATGCTGGATTTCAACCCTGTTTCAGGTTTTAAACCATATCTGAAGCTATGGACATCAGATTGGGTCATTCTTTATATGGATTAAAAGCTAAAAAAAAAATCCTACAACTTTCATGTTTGAAGAAAAATCCAGTTCAGCCTTTAAGGATCTCAATTATTGCTTAAAAGTTGAAATAGTAGTTCTGGCAGAATCTGACTTTTGCTCACTATTTTGATCATAACTGGAGATACAGATGTCAAATGTGGGAGTTCTTTAGTGCGTTTTAAATCTAACATTCAGCTCTACAACTCTCATGTTTACTAAAAAATGTGAATCAACCTTCCTAATTACCAAAAGTTAGCTACAATCCAGAAGACTCGTAACTGTGAGAATTAAGGTTGATAGCTAATGGTCAAAGTTAGTTAGCTAATGGTCAAAGTTAGTTAGCTAATGGTCAAGATTGAAGGTTAGGCAAGTGAAATATTTGCCAACACTCATTTATAAATAGCAAGGAGCAGACTTCATTTAGCATTCATTCATGCATTCATCTTATAGAGTAGTTTAGTTCATGCATTTTTAGTTCTTCTTGTATGCCTCCTACATGAAAGGCTAAGTTGTCATCCTATATGGAAGGTTTTACCTCCTACATAAATGAATAGTATTTCTATTTTCATGCATTTGTAATTATATTTTAGGTTTGTATCATGAATGTGATGATATTTTTATTTTATTTTGAGTTTATTTTTAATTTCATTATGTTCTAATTTTTCATTCTCTTAGGGTGATGACGTAACTTAATAATAACAGATTGAATTATAATCTATTGAAACTAATTTCAATTTTCTTCTCCTAGATTGAGTTTTAATTATTACTCTTAATACTTTTAATTGATTGGTCACCTTTTGAATGAACTCAATATGCATGTTAAGACCGGAAGGAGATACATATGTATGGAACCTATAATTAAAATCGTAAATTGCATATGAAATAGGAATATATTCATATGGTTTATGTAGTCTTAATGGGTTCTATAAATCTTAATGCATGATTAGTTATTTTAATTCACATAGGAATATAGTGAATTAGTAATTAAGTATAGAATTACTTGACCTTGGAAGAAGCTAGTAATTAATAAAATTTGTACCTATAATGTATCAAAGTTAGGTAATTTAATTGCAAATGTAATCATGATAATACTTAATATTATTGAGACATTTTTCTTTCACTTATATCCTATCATGAAGTCAGATAGATTTGATAACTAAATTAATAAATTAATTTAAAATTAAAAATATATTTTTAGAAAAATGTATATAATATAATAAAGACCATCGTAATTTAATTTAAAAAATAGAATTAGAATAAATGAACAAATATTTTTTGAATAAATATTGTAAAGTGCTAATACTGTTTTTTACACATAACTAACTTTTAAATCTGAATTTTGAAAATACAAACAATTTTTTATGTCTTAATTACATCATAAAAAAATGATTGATGGCAATTCTTTTTTCTTTATATTTTCACTCTAACATTCGAAGGAGGTATGAAATCACTTGCCTCTCATGAATTCTACTGCGAGGCATGTCATGACAACTAAGATAAATCTTTTCTTTATATTTTTTGTGGCATTCAAAATTTTTTTTGCTTATTTTATTTCATTACAATTTGAAAATGCCCCAAACATATGCCACATCAACAATTCATTAAGAAATGAATGAATTGTTAACAAAAGGACCAAAATTGATACAATCATACATCTAGGAAGATTGATACGTAAAATATTTACATATTTAGTTTCCCTTATATGATGCACTTTTGGATGCTATCTAAGCTTAATTTAATAAGTTCTATTGCATTTTGTCGATGAGTTGTGACTTTGAAAAGAAATTAGATTTTTTGGATAATGCTAGATTTCAATCCTATTTCAGGTTTTAAGCCATATCTGAAACTATGGACATCAGATTGAGTCATTTTTTATATGGATTAAAAGTTAAGAAAAAATCCTACAACTTTCATATTTAAAGAAAAATCCAGTTCAGCCTTTAAGGATCTCAATTGTTGCTTAGAAGTTGAAATAATTGTTCTGGCCGAATCTGACCTTTGCTCACTATTTTGATCATAATTGGAGATATAGATGTCAAAATGCGGGAGTTCTTTAATGCGTTTTAAAGCTAACATTCAGCTTTACAACTCTCTTGTTTACTGAAAAATGTGAATCAACCATTCTAATTGCTAAAAGTTAGCTACAATCCAGAAGACTGGTAGCTGCGAGAATTAAGATTGATAGCTAATGGTCAAAGTTAGTTAGCTAATGGTCAAGATTGAAGGTTAGGCAAGTGAAATCTTTGCCAACACTCATCTATAAATAGTAAGGAGTAAACTTCATTTAGCATTCATTCATGCATTCATCCTAGAGAGTAGTTTAGTTCATGCATTTTTAGTTCTTCTTGTATGCCTCCTACATGGAAGGCTAAGTTGTCATCTTATATAGAAGGTTTTATCTCTTACATAGATGGATAATATTTCTATTTTCATGTATTTGTAATTATATTTTAGGTTTGTATCATGAATGTGATAATGTTTTTATTTTATTTTAAGTTTGTTTTTAATTTCATTATGTTCTAATTTTTTGTTCTCCTAGGGTGATGATGTAACTTGATAAAAACGGATTGAATTATAATCTATTGAAACTAATTTCAATTTTCTTCTCCTAGATTGAGTTTTAATTATTGCTCTTAATACTTTTAATTGATTGGCCACCTTTTGAATAAACTCAATGTGCATGTTGAGAACGGAAGGAAATACATGTGTATGGAACCTATAATTAAAATCGTAAATTGCATATGAAATAGGAATATATTCATATAATTTATGTAGTCTTAATAAGTTCCATAAATCCTAATGCATGAATAGTTATTTTAATTTACATAGGAATATAGTGAATTAGCAATTAAGTATAGAATTACTTAATCTTGGAAGAGGCTAGTAATTAATTTAAGAAAACTCGATTATCAATTAAGGGAGTTAAAATTGGATTAGTGTAGATAGATGATTCAATATGAAATTATTAAGTGAAGTCTGATCCCTAGGACTTTTATTCATATTTCTGATCCCTAGGACTTTTATTCATATTTATCTTTACTTCAATTGTATTCATATTTATTTTAAATATTTTTTTCATAAATCTTTATTTAGTTATTTCATTTCCAACTAATCGAATTGCCAAATAGTTTTAAGATTATGAATTTTGGTACTTAGTGAAATAATCCTCGAGGGAACGATACTTTCTCATCATTTTATTACTTATTTACGATAGTGTACACTTGCATTAATTCATAAACCATTTCACACATAACAAAGATCAAAATAGATTATTTTAAATAAAATGGACCAAAATTGAGCAATTTACATTTTTGAGAGATCAAAATTGTATTTAAACTTATTTTAGACAAGATTCTTTCAATTAGTAAATTAAAATGATGTTTATGGAGGAGAAAATGTGTTCAAGTAAAAAAAAAATTTTCACTTCAATTTTTTTATAATAATATTTTTATATCTATTTTTCATGTCTATTATCTACACCATTTATTTATATTCATAGGAAGGTCTTGTTGTGAATCTAACTTTTCCATTATAACATCTTTGGCATAATAAAATAGAATGAAATAGAAAGAAGTAGAAAAAGTTTGTTTGATTGATATTATAGAACGAAAATGCTAATTTCATCAGATGATGAAAATTTTATTTTATAGCAAAAATAATAAAATGGTCATTCTATCTTTATAAAATTGCTTTTTGACACTCATATTCCTCATATTTTTTGTATATATTTCAACATTATTCTTTGTTAATAGATAATAAAATAATATTTTAAATATTTTTCCATTTAAATGTTTTGGTAATAATATTTTTAGTAATAAATTTTAAAATAAAATATTTTTATGTTATTTATAATGGCAAATTAATTTTTTATGCTTTTACAATATAAAATTTTGCATTAATTATAATTTTGATGATTATATTTAAAATATAATATTTTTATTATTAACCATATCATATATTTTTATTTAATATATAGTATTATTTTATACATGCTCGATTGTTAATTATATATATGCTCATTTAAAAATAAATAAAAAATGATATCATTTTTATATAAATATGGTTTCAATTTTATATTTTCTTTTTATTTTTAAGAGTATTATTATTGATGCATTTTTTATTTTATTTCTATAATATTTATTATACCAAATATAATTATGGAATGAAATACTTTTTTTATTACTAATCATGTGAAACATAATTATGCAATAGCTATTTCATTTCGTTTTCTTTCTATTTCATTTTATCACATTAAATGGAATATTTGTGATTAATCATCAAAATTTGATAGAGCTTCCTAAGTATGGTTCTCTTACTCTTAAATGGAGAAATCTCATCCAGTGTGATTGGTTAATTTCAATATATTATACCTATAGGGAAGATAACAAGTATATTGATTGATTGACTCCTTCCAGTTTTAGCCAAGAGTTTGGTTTGAATACTCTAGAAAATCCTGTTACCAAGTTAACCAATTTGTTATTCGATGTTATTAGGTTATCTATCCCTTGTACTAAATTTGTAGTTTTTCTTTATTCAGGCTTTAGCTCCATTATTTTATTCTTAAAAAAGAAATTTACCTTCTTTTAGCATGGTTTGATTTTTTTTTCTTCTAAGATAAGGGTATCAAAACTTTTGTTAAAGGCTTACTTTTGTTTAAGATTTAAATTTAAAACTTTGCATTTGCATCTTAAATGAATTATCATTATCTATTAAAAAAATTTAAAGTGAAAAAATGCACGAAACAATCAGTTCTAATCCTTTTCAATATTATTATTGTTATTTTATAATACTTAACAAACAATATTTTTATATTTATTTTATTCCTCCCCCCAAATGTAACATTAAAAATGATTCATTTAGTGATTTTTCCCACAAATTTATATATATCTTTTACGTTTTCTTAATTAAGCTTTTATCCTTTCCTAAATGGGTCCTGAACATGATTGTTAATAGGAGCGTAAGTAGGATAGATGATCTATCAAGGGCCGTCGGCCTAACTTATTTAAGCGCTAGTCTAACTTAGCCTATTTATTTAAATAAGTTAAACTTATGCTAATAATTGGCTTATTTAGATAAATAAATTAGACTTTTTTTCTTTAGGCTTAATATATAGACGTATTAGGTGAGTCTATTTAATTATAAATATATTTATAAATGATATAATATAATATATATTATATATACAAATAATATAAAAATTATATATATATATATATATATATATATATATATATATATATATATATATATATATATATATATATATATATATATATATATATATATATATAAGTCTAATTTGATGATTGGACAATTTTGGTTTTAAGAAAGTTTTAGTTTATTGATAAATTTAAAACCTATTTATATAAAAAGATTTCTAAATAGGTTAATAAGCCTAGTTAAGCTACTTTAACAGGTCAGGCTAAACTTAAATTTTATTTTTATACAGGCTAACAGCCCATATTTAGATCAATAATTTAGAAAGTAAGCTTGACTTATTTAGGATAAAACTCAATTCGACCCAACCTATTTATACTCTTAATTGTTACAAATCTCATATGGCTAGAAGGAGACTTGTGGAGCAAGCTTAGAGTTATATTATTCACATTTTTGCTTGATTTTCTATTTTTTTTCAGTTGTCCTACTTTTTCCTTTTCACAAATTGCAAGTAAATTCAAGAATCACAGGCCCATTTGTATGTAAGGAAATTATTTATGTTGGATAGTGATTGGAAACATATATTTTATACATTTAGTGATAAAATAATGTGTGGAACAACTTGTGCATATTCAACTAATTCGAATTTCCAAATGAATAGGAGATGAGTCATTGGTATATATTTAGTCTATAACAAGTATGCAATTTTCTTTTACAAATTAATTTAAACCATAACTTTATATATGAAATATGAAAATTCAACCTATTATATGAATATGATTAAATCCATTTTTACGTCCCAAATTAAATGTGAAAATATTATAAGTATGCAATTTTTCTATAAATTAATTTTAAACCATAACTCTCTATATAATATGTGGAAATTCAACCCGCTATGTTTATATAATTAAATTTATTATACATCCAAAAGTAAATATAAAAATATTATACCTTATATGAAATGTGTGAAATCCATTTTTTAAAAAATGGATAAGTAAAAGTGAAAGATATGACATGAGAATTAGATGAAGGCAAAAATACCTTCGTTTGTGAGTTCATTATATTTGATTTCAGCTTGTGAGCCAGGGTGTTGTATGAGCAATAATGCTATATGTACCACCATAATACTCTTGATTCATATTCTTTCACAAGTAGTTGGAGATCAAAATTTTGGATCCAAACGAAAAATGTTGATAGATAATAATAATGAATCATATATAAACTCATATATATATATATATATATATATATATATATATATATATATATATATATATGAGTGTGTGTAAGCATGTGCATGGAAGTTGTTAAATCATATTTCAAAGAATGAGATTATTTCATTATATTTCAATCTCTTACATTTTGAAGATAAATAAAACCATACAACAACAAAGTGCTCAAGCAACTAAATCAAGTCCCCATTGAGTTACAAAATAAATCATGCCGCCAAAAATAAGACCCTAAGTTTCCCCCATTCATTATAGAAGGTGTGTCCAATTTCAGAATAGCACCATTTTAACGCCAATCTTAATTTGAATCGTCTCAATTTTTACCCCTCGTCAATTCCCCTCAATGGTAAAGGTAAGGGTATAATCTTTTATTTTGGAATTTATAATTTTTCTTCCTAAGTCACGCGCTATTAATATCAAGAAATTTTTTCTATTTATTTCTCAATTTATGCTCTTAATATTTTTTAGTAATTGAAAGGGTGAGCTTAGTGTATCCTTAACACAGGGTTCTGGAAATTGAAAGCCGGCATAGACGGGTTCGACATTTTTGCAATTTGAAGTTGTAAAATGGGAGCCACTTTTAAGGTTAATGTCGGTTAGTCGAATGTTCCGGCAAGGGTATTTTTTGCTGCACCTCAGGTCCACTGCAATTTCTGATTCTGTGACTCCCGTTATGTTCTTGAATGTAATGTCTCTAATTTCTACCAGTGATGGCTGTATATTGAGGGAAAACCCAAAAGCAAAAAAATGCTAAGATTAGCATATGCTTCAACATCATAATTGAAAGAGAAAGAAATATATGAATTATTAAGTGATAAAAAAATAGATATTATTAAAAAAATTTATGTAATTGTGTTCATATATGATTTAATACTAAAAATATTAAGAAAGTTAGGTTAACATCTTCTATTTTCTTTTTATAGAACTTTTTATAAAATTTTTTTAGTGCTACATTAGTACTAAAAATTTAGTGTTACATTTATATAAATATTATTAAATGTATTATATTTCTAATCCAACAACATGAATTCATAAAAAATAATTAATTTTTTGCTAGAAATATATGATTTTTTTTTATCAGATCACATTGTTGAGTTGAAAATATATTGTATTTCACAATATTTATATGAAAATAAGATTATATTTTCAATGTTAATATAGTGCTAAAATTATTTTCAAATGATTCATTAATTTATTAAATTAAATAAAAATTTATTGATTTATTAAATAGTAATTATTTAATAGAGTATATTCAGCAAATACATTGAATAAATATATCCAACATTGTCTCTAATTTTTATAATTATTATTATTGACTATACAATATATATTACATTATTTAAAAGTATGATATATAAAAACTTTAAAATCATAATAAATGTAATTTTAAAATTATATAAAATTTTACTATCTTATGATAAAAATTTGAAATTAACTCATTCGGTATTTAGAATAGAAATTATTCAAAAATTATAAATTTAATATTTAAAAAATTAATATGTAAAATTCATTGCTTAATTCAATATTAAATGTGCAATGTGATCAAACATACTCTTTGTTAAAAAAGATAATTTCAATTCTATTATAATACTGTCATTTTCGATACTATTATTTATTACATTTTAGCAAATCCAAAAATTACTTCTTTATTTTTCATAAATCACTGTATTAAAATCCCTAACTTCTTAAATTAGTAAAATATTAGACAAAAACACTAGAATTTCAGGATTAAAAATATTTGGCCAATAAGAAAAACAAACCTTCTTTTTGCAGTCGGGTTTACACTCGTACTCTTGGTCAACGATGATGGGACGTTTAACATAAGCCATGAAAACGTTCTCGAAGGTAATGTTTGTGGCCCAACCAGGAAACTTCTCCGGCCATGCTTTGATTCTCACTCCATTTGTTGTGTCCCTCAGTACGATGTCCTTCGCCACGATGTCCCTCACTTCTAGCTCATTTTCGTATTTTCCAAGACTACCAATGCTGTCATGCATAAATCAAAAGCTCGAAATTTGTAAAAAAAGAAGAAGAAAAAAGCCTAAAAAAAACCTCTATGATGCCACGGTGAAATTTGTATGGAGAAAAAAGAAAAACGCGCAATATCCTTGTAAAATTTGCAGCATTTATATACTAAAAATTAAATTTAAAATTAAAATTTGAATATAAATAAAAGATTATTGTTAAGTATAAAATAATAAAATAAATTTATAAAAATTAATTCAATAAATATAAAATTTTTAATTTAATTAAATATCTTAATTTTTTTTACAGTTAGAATATTTTTTTTATACACTTGCTTTAAGAAAATGGGTTCTACTCTAGGTATCATATCACCATCTATGGAAAGATGTGAAAAATGACACCTAATTTATTAAAAAATTTCATTTTTTTATTTTTACCTAAAAAATTGCATTATTACACCTTGTGTTTACGCCTTTTCAGATACGATAAAAAAAAATGATCATAAAGAAAATGAAAAAAATTCAAACTTTTCTCTTAAGTCATATTTTTGAGAAACATATGCAAAGTTCTTTATGCGCAATGAACTATAATTTTTTTTATGTGAAATGAGATTCATAAAATATTATGTATGTTCTTCAAATATAACAAAAAAATATTAAAAAAAAACAAAATACAAATGCATGACAATATAGTTATAAACAAAAGTTGTCTATTTGATAATTATTATTAAAAAATGCTTGTATTTTTTGAAAGAGAAGTGAGTGATCACTTCACTTTAATAAATAATAAAATTTATAAAATCATAAATCATACAATCTATATCAGAAAAAACAAGTATAAAAGACTAAAAATAACAAACCTCATTATTATTTGACATACCTAATGCCATGACCGGGGCCACAAGTCATCTTGGTGATGGTAACTTGGCTGACTCCTTGGATCATAGAGACACAATCATCTCCGGTCTTTATGTGACATTCATCGATGTGGACCATGATGGAGTGGCTTATATGGACGCCGTCAGTGTTAGGGCTGTCATCAGGTGCAACGATCTTAAGTTTTTTTAGCACCACGTTTGCAGAGTTGGTCACAAATATGTGAAAGCCTCGGGGGTTCACAGACTTGATGGTCTCTACATATGCATTGCTGACGTTGTTCAGCATGATAGACTGCATTAATTAATTAGTCACTGCACAAAATCCACTCTTTATGTTGCAATTATAATTAGATGGTAGCAGAAATTTGAAACAAATATGCCAGATATTTTAAGTTTATCAAGAAGGAATATAATTTTATTTTTTTAAAAAAATGGAAAGTTGGAGTGTGAATTTGAAAGAAGTGTGGTGTTTAACAATCTTTCTCTCAACATATAAAACATATGTATATATGTGTATATAGAATGATGAGTAATTGTTAAAAAAAAAAAACACCTGAATTTCATAATAAGAAGTTGCGCATATATCATAAATAAATTTATATTCTGAATTTTTTCATGTGACACAAAGAAACTGAGGAATCTAATCCAAAATTTCCAACTTTCTGCAAAAAATTATAAGTCCGGCCCACTTCAATTTCACATGATGGAATCATAAAGATGGCAAATATTTTTGGGTAAATCACACTCATCTCTATTAGATATAATGTAATTATGTTTATATTTTTCTTCTAGTTTTAGAAATATATACTAACATTTCTTTTTGTATACGCTTACATGCTTCTCTTTTGTTTTAAATATACACTCACTTTCTTTATTTTTAAAAAATAAAAGAGGTGAATGAATATTTATGGTAACAAAAAAAATATGAATACAATTAAATTGAATCTCAGAAGAAATAAATGTAATTTATTCAAAATTCTTTTATGAATCGTATTCATCCTGAATTTAAAAAAGAAAGATACAATATTCTTAAGGCCACTGTATATTAATGGGGTTAAGTCCATCTTGTATTATATTTTTGAATAAATTAAAATGTTTTCTTTTAAATTTCTTTTCTGATTACTCTTCTTTTATATATCTACGAAAATCAAAATCTTAGACTTCACAAACATACGGGGAAAGAAGGGATGATATATATATATATATATATATATATATATATATATATATATATATATATATATATTAATTTGTCTCTTTAGATCTCAACTAATGGTGATCTGTACACAAATAGCCCAACTGTATTGTTGTAGTGGTCGCACCACACAAGCAAAAGATGTATATCTTGCGTGAATTTGAAACACCTAAATTTAAGAAGAGATATAGGAAAAGCTCTTAGGGTGACTTGATTTTTTGTGGATACGAGGAGATTTATAGCCACAACTCTAGTAGAACCCACTTCCATATATACTTGAAAAATTCATTAATTATTATATCTATTTCTCTATCCATAAAGAATTCCTTGTATTCTGTTACGTATTCTTAATTATAATTAATAAATGAATGATAATTATTAATGTTGTGATATTTATGTATATTAAAAATTTAATTTTTTAATTTTTAAGATATTAAAATTATAAAATTAATTATTATTTATTTACTAGTTATAATAAAAAATACATGGCATAATTAAAGAATACAATTTTTTTTTACCTTTTCATATTCACAGTAAAAATAATGCCTCGGATTCGCATGCATACTTAAATATAACAGTTAAACAAGTTCACCCAAGAATTTTGTAGGAGCTAAGGAGCTAAACACATTAAGAAATGTGAATCCCATATATCATGATTCGACAAATATTAAGTCCATCTGTTTTATGATATTATTATTCACTATGACAATTTCTACAATAAGAGAGAAGACTTACTGCAGGAGCTCTTTTGCGCAGTGGGTTTTTGGCATCTACATCCACATTTTTCCAAATATCTTTACCCTTGCCATCAAAAGTGCCTTTACCAATGAGTCTTAAGTTAGTGATGCCGTCGAACATGAGCCACTCGTCCTCCTCGGACTCACCAGTGCGGCTCGAAGCTATAAGGGTGCCTTCAACTTGGACTCTGTGTGGTCGTGGACCTTCGCAGTTGTGCCCTGGAAAATGTATCGAGCCCACCACGAATTTTCCTTTGGGCACCAGAAGCCTCGTTCTTATTTCTGAATGGCATACTTTTTCCCATGCTTTTTTGAAAGCCTGCACGAATAATAATAAGAAGAAGATCAAGATGAAGATGGAGTGCTTCTCATGGTATTTATAGAATTTTAAAAGTCGTGATAATATCATAAATTTTAAAATTATTAAATTAAAATTATTTATTTTTTAATACATATAATTAAATAATTTTAATACGATAATTTTTAAAATTATCATATCATTCAGATTTTAAAACTTTTAAAGTATCATACAATTTACTTAGAGAAGAACAATCAAGAATCCTTTTTGAAAGGTAATTTTTCACAAAATCTATTGTTTGGTTCTATACGTGAAAACAGAAAAAAAAATGAAATTAAAGGAAGAAGAATGAGCATGGGAATGAGAAGACAAAAGGAACATATATAACCCAAAGTTGGAAAATATACCAGAGTGCTATCGGTCTTGCCATCAGGAACGGCTCCAAAGTCCAAGACGTTAGCAATTTGCTCACCAGGTTCCAGGTCATCATCAACTTTACTGTGAGGGTCACCCCTAAAAACTGGCCTAGGCCTCCGTTTGTCTTTTGCATCAGCGCAGGAGGCCAATGCATGGCACAAAATTACAAGAACAGTAATTTTGCAACCGACATTGGCCATCGCAACGCGAGAACCCTAAAAAAGTGGTTCTTTTCTTGGTTTTCTTTATCTCAAAAATTAAGCCCCCCCTGCTGGGAGGAGGCAAAAGAGATTGAATGAGAGAACGAGAAAGATGATCTCTCATTTTTCACTTTGTTGTTTCCGCATTTTATTTCCAGTTTTCTGGTTAGAAAACAAATGGTCACCGCAAGCTATTTTTGGGTCCTAAACTGGTGGAAAATGTTGGGATTTACATTTTAGGTTTAATGTGCCCCCTCCAAAGCGGGCTATTTGCTACCTTTTTTATAGGTTCCATACATACCACACACATGCACGCATGCAAGACATATCAAATGAAATGAGTTTTTTTTTAATGTAAAAGTAAGAAGAGTGAATCATAATCATTAAATCTAATGTTGAAGTTTAGAATTAAAACATAAAATTATATAACTTTTTGTAAATAATCATATAACTATTTTTAAGTGATCATATGATCATTTATTCACTAATGTGTTAATCTTAATTATTAATATAAGCTTTGATGATCTTTACTTACTATTCTCATCTTTCACATAAAAATACTTACTAAACTTGCACTATTTATATCAAATCCACATCATTCATTTTTGCTTAATCTAATACTTATAGATCAATCAACCAAAAATTAAAATCATCCTTTAATGTGAGAAAGGGAGAATAAGTGAAACACTCATTAATTACATTCTCTCTTACAATAAATTTTTTATTATCTTTTTCATCTTTCTTATGTTAACTTAGGAAAATTCTAATATACTCTTAGAGTAAAGTACTGTATCTTATTCCAAGAGAAAAATACAGAGAGAATGGAGTGGGGGTGGAGCCCACGTGTGGAGTCCATCTCATTCCTTTCTCTCTATCTTTGTCTCTCTCTTCCTTTCCTGGAGTAAGGCATTGTACCTTGCTCCTAGAGTATAATAATATTTCTTGTTAACTTAAATTACTATACAAAAAATAAATAAATTTCATAATATAAATGCATAATTTTTTTTGTTTTGAATAGTTGTATTTTTTTAAACTCAACAAAAACATAATAATAGAAAATATTTTTTAAGCTTAGAAAAAGTCACTGTTGATTTAAGTTGACGCTGACTTAATAAGATATTTCTGTATTATATAATTCAATAAAGTAATTTTTAGATTTTTTGACAAATAAATGATTTTTTATAAATAATCTTTTTAAATTTAGTCAATCAATCAAATGTACAAATGATCAATAAAAATAAAGCGGACAAATAATTAAAATTAAAATCAACAAAAATTTTAGCTAACAATTCAAAATAATATTTTTATTGGAAACATGAGAATATAATTCTTAAAAAAAATACAAATATTTAAAACAAAAAAATTATGCATTTTATCAACAAACTTATTTATTTTTTTAAAATAGTTAAAGTTAACATGAGAGAGATGAAAAAGAAAATAAAAAATTGGAAAAAATGCAAATTATCCTTTTCAATTTTGAAGTAGTTGGATTTTATCTCCCTCAACTTTAAAAATTTAGATATCACCTTCTTAAATTTTACAAAATTTGAAATTAACATCTAATATTGGCTTAATTAATCATTTTTATCAAATTATGTTATTTTTTTATGAAGTTTTTAAACAAGAATTACAATATTATAAGTTGTTAATTTATTTTGTTATTTTTTCATATAATTTTGCACTTTATTTATAAGTATTTAATTAAAATTATTCATATATATTTAATTTCCATAATATTATGATTTTGATTAAAAACTTTATGAAAAAAATTATACAATGGTTTATTAAACGAATAATAGGTGTTAATTTTAAGTTTCATAGAGTTTAAGAAGGTGATTTCTAAATTTTCTAGTTAAAGAGACTAAAATTTAACCACTTCAAAATTGAAGAGAGTAATTTATATTTTTTTCCTAAAAGTTTTATTTCAAGAGAGAAAGTAATTAACAAGTGTTTCATTTACTTTGTCTTTTGTTATTAAAATTTGATTTTACTTTTAGGTTGATTATTTTATAATGTTAGATTAAGCTAAAATAAATGGTGTAAATTTGGTATAAGTGATGTAAGTTTAGAATCGTATTAACTGATTCCCAATATATATATATGTATATATGTATGTATGTGTGTGTGTGGAGGGGGAAGGGGAGGGGTTCAATATAAATAATCTCTCCCTAAAATAATTTGAACAATATTATATCATTCCAAAAATGTAAATGTCTTCAATTTTTGAGGTGGTTGCATTTTGTTCCATTATTTTTGGAAACTTATAAATTAAAGCCTTTAGTTATAAAAAGAACTTAAGATTAACACTCATTATTTATTTAATTAAATATTTTATTAAATTAAATTATTTTTAAAATTTTTTTAAAGAATAATCATAATATTATTCTATATTGCTTTAGAATATTAATTTTCTCCTACATAATTTCATTATTATATAAGTAATAGAAATTAAATTAGATATATAAATTTTTAATTAAATATTTTAAAATGAGTTATGAAATTATGTGCAAAAAATGATATGACAAATTAAAATATAATAATCTTGTAATTCTTATTTAAAAATTTATTGAAAAATAAATAATTTAGTAAAGTGATTAATTATATTAAGTGAATGATGTGCTGATTTTAAGTTAATAAAGAAACTAGATAATTTGAATTGCAAGTTTCCAAAATTAATAAAAATAAAATATAGTCACCTCAAAGTTGAAAGGAGTATTTTATATTTTTCAATATTTTCTTTGGATGTTTATACATGTGTTATCAATATAGTTGACATTTTTTGTAAAATTAAAATTATATTTTAATTTATTAATTATAAAATAAATATAAAAATAATGTCCTTGGATGTTGAAGGAAAAATTAACTTCTCTTTGACCTAGTAAAAGATAAGCATGTTATTATAAAATATAAAGGTGTGATATATTCTTTTATTATAAAATAAATTAGAATTTTAAAATTAAAAAAATTAAGAGAGGGGAACAAAAATTAAATGATTTAGGTATTAGTTTTCTCTCATTATTAAAATAATCTTAATAATTAATATGCATATATTATAACTATTAAATCAAGTTAAAATGAATGGTAGAATTTTGGTATAAATCTTTGAGCATTGCTATGTGTCCTAATGTTATGCATCGAAAATGGGTGGTAAGTGCATAGCAATCATCGAATTGAGATGGATAATGAGATTTACATGGATAATCGCTACAACTTTTAGATCCTTTGTTCATCCCATTCTATTTTGAACAATTAGTAATTTCTTATTTTTTTTTACTTATATTGATGTGAATTGATTCCATTCATATATATATATATATATATATATATATATATATATATATATATATATATATATATATATATATATATATATATAAAAGAGAATTATTAACCTTCATATCCACATGAAAAAGTTAACAATCTCTATTATTTTATTTATATGAAAAATTATATTACTAACTTAATATTTAATAATAAAACATATTTTTTAATCATGATAAAATAATGAATGTCATGATTGGTTTATTTCTTTTATGCGTATGAGGAATCATAAGAATACAAAATATGTTATATCTATCTTTTTTTCTAGCATAAAATGTTAAGATTTAAGTGTTGGTTATTCTGTTTGATTAGATTCTAATGAGATAATTGTTAGCCTTAAGGCTTCATGTGATGAGTTTTGATGATGACAAATAGGTGTTGCAATAGCATTGTATGTCTTGTGCTAAAGTGATATATTATATAAGCTTTAATAGACATACTATGTTATGGTTGATGCATATATGATATAATGAATATGCTTGTTCTTGTATATGCATGATGAGAACTAAGTATTTGTAATAGCATTGCATGTCTTTATACCAAAATATTATAAAATCTTCAATAGACATGTTATAGTATGATTGAAATAGCAATGCTTGATTTTATGCTAAAAGAGTTATATTATAAACAAGCATTGCTAAGCATATGATTAATTAAGATATATAAAAGGATGATCATGCATGAACTTGTGCTAATTGGTTTTATATGAATTATGCATCAATATCTTGATATATTAGATTGGACTAACTATATTGTTTGCAAGGTTTATGAACTTGTATATAGGAAAGTCCAAAAGGAAGAAGAGTGAGCATTGAAGTAAAGAAATAGAAGATCATATTATGCTCAACTCTAGAACAAGGAATAAAGACAAGAAAAAAGATGTGGTCCAAGCATTGAGGATTGAGAAGATTAAAAGCTTGGAAGCATTAAGAAAAGTCAAGAAACTTCATTGGTATAACTTTTCATCTTAAGGTTTAGTCTTTCTTGTAGAATAGAGTATTTCATGATATAGAGCTCAAACATGTTTTCCATAATCTTAGCTTGATTAAAATGCTTTAAAAGATAGCTCACAATCATGTTTTCATAAGATAGCCTATGGGGACATATAAAAACAAATGAGATATGAGTTTTTGATGTTTTCAGTTTTGACCTCTGGTAATTCATTTAATCATATCTCATAAAATACTCATGATTTGATTGTCAAACTTTTTCCATATGAAAATAGACTTAAAGAGATTTTCATGGATGTATCATTTAATTAAAATGATGAATTTATGAAAGAGTTATAATCTCTTCAAGTTGAGTCTAAAAACTAGCTTTTTGTATGCTAGCCATTTCTGATGTGTGCTTATTATTTTAATCATATCTTGAAAAATACAAATAATATGAGTATGAAATTATTTTTATGTTAAAATAAACTCAAAATACTTTCCATGGACTGTTCATTTTCTTAAAATGACTAAAATATGAAAAATTTATGAATTTTACAAATTGAGTCTTAAAATCAGATTTTCACTGATTCACTGTTTCTGACCTTTACTCATTATTTTAAACATATATTAAAAATGACATGAAATTATTTTTATGTTAAAATAGACTCAAAATAATTTTCATGGACTGTTCATTTGCTTAAAATGACTAAAATATAAAAGAATTATGAATTTTACAAATTGAGTCTCTAAATCAAATTTTCACTGATTCACTGTTTCTGACCTTTACTCATTATTTTGAACATATTTTAAAAATGACATCAGATATGAGTATGAAACTAGTCTCATTTGAAAGTAGACTTAATTATATTTCCAACGATAGGTCATTTGCTTAAAACGGACTTAAAATGAAGAAGTTATGACCTTTTAAACTTGAGTCTGCATTTCTGTCTGGGTGAATCGATTCACTAATCGATTTCGATTGTTTTGATGCACGAATAACAGCTAGTTTTCATTCCTAACAACCTCAAATGGCTATAATACTCCATGGGATTCATATATAAGCTAAGAAACACAAAATACAATGTAGAGAGAGCCTAAACATCAATTGTAAACATCATTTTACATCCTTTTTCATGAAAATCATGATTTAAGCTTTAATTTCTAATTTTTCTCTATTCTTTGTGCTTCATTTGTATTATCCACTCTTTAAGAGAGTTTGTATGAATTGTTCTTCATCATATATTATTTCCTAATTGTAAAGGGTGAGGTATCCCTTGGAAAAGCTTCAAAAGGGTGAGGTATCCCTTGGAAAAATTTAGAGAGGGTGAAGAAACACAAAATACAATGTAGAGAGAGCCTAAACATCAATTGTAAACATCATTTTACATCTTTCTTTATGAAAATCATGATTTGAGCTTTAATTTCTGATTTTTCTCTATTCTTTGTGCTTCATTTGTATTATCCACTTTTTAAGAGAGTTTGTATGAATTGTTCTTCATCATATATTATTTCCTAATTATAAAGGGTGAGGTATCCTTTGGAAAAGCTTCAAAAGGGTGAGGTATCCCTTGGAAAAACTTAAAGAGGGTGAAGTATCCCTTGTAAAAGAGTTTTAGCTTAAGGAAGAGTAAGGATTGTAAGGCTTTTTCAAGTGCCAATTGAAACTTGAAGGGATAATGGATTAACATAAGCTTGGAGAGCTTGGAGAGTGAATGAATACCTTGGTGATTAGTGAGAATATCCAAAGGAGGAGCCACTATAAATTCTTGTATTTGATCTTTCTTCCTTATCTCTTTATTTTTTTGCAACATTATTTTGTTTTTCTTGCTGCATATGCTCTGTTTTACTGCTGAATCTATTGTGTTATAATGCTTATATTATTGCTTAGATGTTTGAATGATTAAAAGAAAAATTCATTTCTGTTTTGCTATTGTTGTTTGCTGAAATATTGTGCTGAATGCTTTATTCTTGTTGTTAATAATTTTTGAATACATTATGCATCAATATTGATCTTGATCCTTAATTGAAAGATTGAATTAAATGATTGAAAAAGAATTCATCTATGCATGTGCTTTTTGATTATTCATCTATACATAGTTGAATGAGTGGCTTTGCATAAGAATATTGAATTGCTATATGTTGTGTGCAAACTTCTTCATTGAATTATCTTATTGATGCTTTGTTTATAGATAGTTAAATTAGTTAGTTTGCACTAATTCCTTAATTTATCATATTTTGAGTGCAACAAGTATCCTTATAAAAGTTTCTTAGAAATGTTTAAAGCAAAATTATTTTCATGGCTTCCCAAAATCAAAAGATTTCTAAAAAAAATTTGAAAAATAAATTTTTTAAAAATATCCAATTCACCTCCCTCTTGGGTGTGGGTTGCCAAGGCCAACAATAACATGGTTGAGTAAGTAAGACTTTCAATTTTAGAATTATACTTGTTCTAAGTATATATTATTATTTAGAAATATGTGTATGACAGAAGATTCCAAACTCTTTGACTAATGATGAATGGTAACATGTCAAGGCATTCGATACTTGTCAATTAATTTTTTTAGACAAAAATAGCATCTATAAAATGATTGCTGGGTAGCTTTTGGATGAAAAAATCTTCAGACATGTTAAGATTGTGATCTTTAACTTGTTATCTTTAGGATATATATTTTGTATAAATAAAATCTTATTAATATTATTTTGGATCATGATAGAATTTTGGAAAATTTTTTAGTTTTAATATCAATTTTAAAACTTCAAATATTCATTAATTTGTTACATATATTAAAAATAAAAAATGTTAAAAATATGAAAAATTCATTTTACATTTTATGTTGGTGATGCATTACTTTCCAAAATAGTTCACATTTTGCAATTTTAATTTAAAGCAACCTTTAATCTTTTTTTCCCTACAAATCAATTAAAAAATAAAAAATTAAAGTTCATTTTTTATTTATCTTTAGTTAATATTTCTTTTAAATTATATACCCATTCTCTCATGTCTTATATTGATGGTTTTGACTATTCAGTAAGCCCATTACCCTCTCTACCTTTGATAAAGTAGTAGGTGAATACCATTGAGATATTTAGAATAATTTTTATGATTCATTTTGTTATTTACCTTGAATAAATACATACATTTTGACCATAATATTTTATGTTATTTATTTTTGGGTAATTATTTGTTAAATAGATGATGTGGGGTGCCTAACACCTTTTCCTATACATAATTAGACATCCAATTCATTTTCTCTAGTAAAACTCTAACTTCATCGACTTTTTAGTCTCTAATTTATTTAAAATAAATTAGGGACTCATTTTTTTAAAATAAAATAGCTACCATCTATATAGCATATTCTAAGGTATGTTATGATAGTTTGGCAACTGTATTAAAGATGATTAAAGAGTTAGGGCAAAGGATTATACAAATTATTACGACCCATAAAATTTATTTATTTTTTATTTGATTGTTTATTATTATTTTTTATTTTATTGTGTTAATTTAATTGTTATTAATATAGATTATTCTTTTTTTCTTTTCTTTTTATGGATTAAGATTAATATGCTTCCCCATTATACACACATTATAGTTTACCCAATTTATTATTTGGGTTTTACACTTAAGTTTATATGCGACCATTGGTTAATTGATGAGGCTTTAAGAGATTTAATCTCCAATAGTTTTTATAAGGCATTGCTCAAATTGTACCTCATACCTTAAGTGTAGTTATTAGAGATGTTATGATTCCTAATAGTCATGGCCATAGAAGTAGGATCCTTATACTTATATAGGAGCAATTTGTTCTACATTTAGGATTTTACATCTATTCGATGAAACCATTGCATTAATAGTGAATAATGGCCATCCTTCAAGGATAGAATCAAATCATGTGAGATAGTAATCAATAATCCTTTAACATTTCAATTTTAGGTCATAGAGATGCACTCCCATTTTTTTCCTCACAACCATTACTATAGAATTGCAAATAAATGTTAGTTAAAGCTAACATTGATGTTTATTTTGATATGATGATATTTTTGAAATTATATAAAAATTTAAGATAACAGATTATAAAGAGAATCGATGTCTACTTGGATGCAATGCCATTTTTGAAAATTTAGAAAAATTTTAAAATGTTGGTTTTATATACAACTGATGACTAAATATTTTGAAAAAAAAAATCCAATAAGAAAATATCAAAGATTAACATGTTGGTTTAAGTATATGACATTTAATCATGAAGGGTTAAAACATCTATTTTATATATAATTGTCATTTAAGGAGCATTTTGAGCATTTCACTAAGAAATGTGAATGGTTCATACATTGATATTTTATTTAACTGATATCTAATGGTACAACAGTAATCGATTCTATTAAAAACTAGTGATATATAGGACATTAATTTTTGTTAATAACTAACACTTATTATTTTTTATTATGCCTATAAATTTTGCTCTACTTTCTTACTTTTCATATGAGATATTTTTTAGATATGCTTATTGTGAATTTTATTGAAGCAAACCATTTATTTTCCAATTTCATTTTTAAAGAATAGATGTGTTGCTTTAAAAAGTGCTGCAACACATTTATAAATTTCTACAAAAACTCTAATTGTATTGTTGAGACCTTTAAGTGTTTATAGAATTGTTATAAATTTTCCTCTTACTTTACAATATTTTGGTCATAAATTAAGAAATGTTATGAATTATGTGGAGTACTTCCACTCATTCTCTACAATATTTGAGTATGATTAGAACAATTACTACATGATCTATGACATCTCTAAATATGCAACAAGAATTGGTATGTAACCGAGCTTTCTTCAACAAGGATGAAAATTTTGAGATCTATAGTGAGATCTCTTTAGCAACATTTCATTTTCATCACTAAAGTATGTATGGAATAATTAAACTACTTTTACTTTTTCTATGCATACTCTAATGATTAAAATGGAGAAAATAAGCAATAAGTGCATTAAGGATGATTATTTCAATACAAAATGATTTGGCTATAGTTTTTATATAGGTTGTTTGAATATATATATATATATATATATATATATATATATATATATATATATATATATATATGTGTGTGTGTGTGTGTGTGTGTGTGTGTGTGTGTGTGTGTGTGTGTGTGTGTGTAATGATTTAGAAAGAAAAAATTTAAGTATAAATTTACATAATTGTTTCTCTCTTTACTCATGTATTTATACTTTTATAATAAATTATTTAATAATAATTAAATTTATATAATTGACATTTGGATTATAAACTTTACCAAATAAAAGATATTGAAATACAATAACTTTCTATTTAAAATTATTAAATAAATTTCTTTTTATATTTGCAATTTCAATGTAGAAATGGCAAAATCAATAAAAAAAATTTCTAACTATAGGATGTCAATTTTTTTTCCAGTAACTAATGTTTAAATACCTTAAAATATCTAATGTTTATAAACTAGACATCTAATATATTCCAAACATTATTGATGAAGAAATGGCAAACTTCAACATGTTAATTTTGAATTTAACCGATGTTTAAATGGAAGACATTATCAATATTATGTGGAAACTATAAAAACTTAATACATTAGTTTTAGACATAACATTGTCTAAAACCATTTCAATTATCCTACAAGGAATTGTCAAATGTCTACCATTAGTTAAGTCTTTAATCAATATCTTAAGATATAAGAATCACAAGTTCCATGGGAAATAGATCTAACCTTAAATATTGGTTTTTTTTTCAATAATTGATGTTTAAATTTTTAAATAGTTCTCATAAATTTTGCTTTTACTACTTATTTAAAACATCTTTGTAATACCTTAACCTGCATTATCTAATTCGATAGTTTGAGTTGAATATGAAGATAACTCCTTATTTATTTTATGTGGCATATTTAGAAATATTATCAATCTTATTGAAGGATATGCCTTTTTTAATATCTCAAGTTTCATATATTGGCATGTCCTTACCAATATGTGAAAGCAAAGATATCAAAGAAAGCAAATCCATTAACAAAGATTACAATATCTCTAAATGTACTAAATAAGATTGGAATGGAGCGACCCTAACATTCAATCCAAATTGTAACTTTGGTAAGGAAGGAAAATGTATTACCTAGATTTACTAATATTGGAAAAGACATGCTTTTTTTTAATAGAATAGTATTCAACACAATGATGTAGGATTCAATGATGAATGGAATGATATGCACTTTTTAAATTAGAAGCCTTTAAACAATATGAAAAAAAGTGTAATTCTTTATTAAAATCAAAATCAAGGGATATCCACTTTTCCTTTTCATTAAAGGGATAGCACAACTTTATGTAGGGACGTCATATAAAGGAATTACAAGTACAAGATAATTCCATTCTCACTTTATTATTAGTTCATTTAGTGTGTGTTTATTGTAAATGATAAGTCAGTCGTTCATTATAAATTATAATCTTCTTAGTTTATATGTTTATTTAATGATATGTAAATAAAGCAAATTGTAGAATATATTTTCATAATAGATTGTCTTCTTTCTTTTATGTTTCTAAATTTTTTACATTTAATTTGTTATTGTTTGTATTTATTTACTTGTAAAAGAAAAGTGTTGTAATGAATTTTTTTTAATATTATTAATTCCACTCAAAGTAAGTCGAATAAAAAATTGATCATTTCAAAAAAGATGTTAGTATTTTCACAAAATTTCTAGTTAATTTATAAATCTATTACTTCAAAGAGTATAAAAAATATTTCCCAAACAAAAAATGTTATTTTTTCAATTAACAAATGTTAAATTATTTTGACATCATTTGTTATTTAATAACCAATGTTAAACATTATTTTGTAAGATAATATCATCTTATTATATATGAAGGTGTTTTATGTTACAACCAACATCTAGTAGTTTACATGATTTACCTGACCTAACTTTATATGTTAGTATTTTTTAATAACTAATGTGGAAACTAATATAATGCCATTTATAGTATCATTCACACCATAAAAAAAAATACAAATAGACTGAGGGAGAATGAAAATAAAAGACTAAAGAATGATGATGTTATTTGTAGAATTAGAATTCCTCTAACATGAAGCTTTTTGAAGCCTAAAATGAACTCCAAGAGAATCACGGAGCAAAAATTTTTCTTTTACCCTTTTGTGCAAACGAGTTGTACTTTCCAAAGTTTTCAATATTTTTATTCTAGTTGTGTGGTGTTGTTTGTTTGGGTTCTGCATTTGTGCAAGCAAAATTTGCAACTTAGGATAATTAGGGTTGGGGTTATGAAGTATCATTAAACTGTTTCTAATGCTTTTTTTAGCTCCTAATTATGCACTATAACCTTAGGAAGAAATGGACTACGTATAAAAGTTTGTCATATAAATGTATAGATTTATTTTTATTTTTGGTATGTGCTTGGAAAATTTTTAGCTTTGCATGACTTGGGTTGCATTTTATATATATATATATATATGATTGTGTTTGAATTTAAAGTACATAGCTGAGAATATGTACATACATAATTGTCTAATTACTAGTTTGTATTTCATTAATGTTAGTTTCATGTGAGAGATAATCATAATGCAAAGACAAGATTTGAATATCCTTGGATAGAAAAATATCTATGAAAATTAAAAAGTAATTTAACTTTCACCAATAAGCGTATCCTTTGTGATTGCCAAAACTACCAAATTGTCATGTACTTATTTTTTCCTTGTAGTTTGAAACATAATTTGGTCATATGCATAGAAGTGTAATTTTCCTCTTACAAGATATTATCTAATCCAATATCCTAATTTTAAGGAATTATTGTAAAAGGAAAAGTGACTTCTATTTTAGTTAAGTTATTCTGTATCAAATTGAAGGATATGAGATTGTGTAATGTAATATAAAATTTTAGTTTTTGTTTCATTTAGGTTATTTTATATTTATCTTGAAATCAAAGTATTGTAAAGTTAGTTTTTATTTCATTTAAGGCTTCTATATGTATTTTAAATTAGGAATAATGAATTAGGTTTTTTTTTTCTCTTTTTTTAAAGTTGTATAAAATGAATTGGGTGTATAAAAATGAACTTTAATTTTTTTAAAGGTAAGGACATACCTTGTCAGTTATTTAACATACCTAACATGGTATGTAAGATATTCCACATTGAATTTTTTTAAAAGAACCATCATTTAATAGTGATGTTCAATGATAGTTCCATGGTAAAAATTAACATCCCTTTTTAAATAATTGATGCCCTACCTCACATATTGTATTTCTCATAAAAAATGATGATAGTTTCATTGATATAAGAATTAATATTATTTTAATTTTAAACATTGATTATTAAATAAAAATTGATATCATGAATCAAAATATTTTATTTTTCTATTATGTTTAAAGAAAAAACTTTATAATTTTACAATTTAGTAGCGTTAAAATTATTTTTTCTTTGCATTACTACATTTTTCTTATACAATTAAATAGATATAAATAGTAACAGATTGAAGAATCTAACAAATGAGAAACTAAAATTTACAATGAACAACAAGCTTTAAATAAAAAAAATTAAGATACCCTTAACATTTTGATAATTAATAACTATATTCTTATGGAGTTATAATAATCTTATCTATATTCTCTAGTAATCTTGTTAATAGAGAAAATTAACATGTTGGCATTGAAATTGATGAATCATGTTTAATTAAGAATAGTAAGATCAATATTCAAAGATTAAAAGAAAATCATCCACAAAAAGCTTTGCCTACAAAGGAAATGAGAAGGAAAGTCAAGATTGAATGTAATTGTAACAACTCCTTGTGATATGAGCTATAACAATAATAATCCAATATATTGATGGAGTAGGCTAGCTTTAACTTCTATCCTACTTGGTCTTGTAATTCCTTTATATTAAGAACTTTTGAGTTGGAGATGTAGATTACGAGATGAGATCTTCCCAACATCCTTCCTCTTAGTGATAAGATCCTTCCACCATAATAAAGCATAGGAGAGCACAGTTCATTAATGTTTCTTTTCATTATAAATTAAAGAAATATGATGATAGCATCAAAGAAGGGATTTCAACTAAGATGTTATAATATTTTCTTATAATAACAAGGTTGAAATGCAAGTTTACTAATATAAGAGATGCTAAGAATATAGCATGGCATGTGAAATAGATGATTTTTAATAAAAACCTTCATCATCCAACAATTTTTTTCTTAATGCAAAATAATCAACACATTGTATCCTAAGTTCAAGAGCAAAATAATAAACCCTAGACTTGCACTGTGTATTAATGGAATGAATCTTCATGGTAATATGAGTGGCAAATATAGTACATAACCCGTAATATTAGTGATTTACAATTTCCTTCTTATGAAACAAAAGTACATAATGTTGACATTATGGATATCCAACCTAAGTAACCGAGAAATGACATTGATGTCTAGTTAGAACTACTCATTGAAGACTTGAGACTTACATAGGCACATGCTTTATCGATGTTTAACACATACAAGCAAGTCATTCAAGTTATATATCATGTTTTTTTATACAATCAATAACTTTCCAATTTATGAGAACTTACTAAGGTATAATGTTAAAAGGCATAAAATGTGTTCTATTTGTAGAGGTGGCACATACCTTTATCAACTTAAGTATTGGAAGAAAATAGTATATCTTAATTATAGGAAATTTTTGCATCAAGGTCACAATTATTACAAGCTAAGAAAGGCTTCTAATAATTTATCAGATAAAGCCCTTATCTATAGAGGGGGTTTATGGAAGGGTGAAAAATATTGATATTATTTTTGGCAAATCCAATGCATTTGCAAATAATAACATTTTATGGAAGAAAAAGTCCATATTCTTTAATCTTGAATATTGGAAGGATTTATTTGTCAAGCACAATATTAATGTTATGCATATGGGAAAAAATATATGTGATATTATGCTTGGAAGGCTTTTGAATATACCAAGCCAGATGAATGGTGGAATTAATGCTTGACTAAACTTGCGACAAATGGTTATACGAGAGAAACTAGCATTAGAAAACTGAGAGTCAATATACATATTTGCCTTTACCATGTTATACCTTATCTAGGAAAAAAAGAAACAAGTTTCTACAAGTTTTTAAATAGGGTTAATGTGCCACATGGCTATTCTTCCAACTTAAGAAGCTTTGTTTTTATCAAATATTTAAAATTAGTTAGCTTGAAGTCTCATAATTGCCATGTTTTGATGCAACAAATTTTACCTATCACCATTCGAGAAATATTGCTTAAACATGTGAGATAAGCTATCATAATATTTCATTTCTTTTTTAATGTAATTCTATTAATGTTATTGACCTAGAAAAGTTAGATGACTTCTAGAGGAATGTTTTCATCATATTGTGCCAACTTGAGATGTATTTCCTACTATCATTCTTTGACATTATAGTACTACAACACAACATGACAATATGACACGATTTATGCAGGTTTGGGTTATAAACAAGTTAACCCATCTGACACAAATAAATGTTATGTCAGATTTAGATCAACCTGTATAACCTATTATAACCAATTTAAGTTACATGAGTTATAAATGAGGTTAGCTTGACTTGTGTAACCTATATGACCTATAATAATAAATTATATAATATATAAATTTATTAATTATTAATTTATACAAAATAAAAAAATTAATATAAATAGGTTGATAAATGAGTTTGGGTTAAGTTAAACAGGTCGTGTTACTACCATATAAGAATATTTTGAATATTTCGAGTTATGTAGGCTAGGTTTGATTGACCTATTTAATAAATATATTATGTTCAAGCTAAGCATAAATAGGTTGAGACCATATCTCAACTTAACACAAACTCAATCCTCTAACCTAAATTGCCACCCCTACATGATACTTTTGGTTATGCATTCGATGAGGTAGATAAGATTTTATGAATTAACTTACTTAAGGTGGATGTATTATATGAAGTGATATATGAAAATCCTAAAAGGGTATGCATGTAATAGTAATAGGCTAGAAGGATGTATTGTTGAAATGTTCATTAATAAGGAAATTATCAAGTTTTGCATTGAATACTTGTTAGATATGGACATTATCGGATTTTCCAAGTCTTGCAGTGAGAGAAGGATTTTAGGAAAGGGTGTTTAAGGACCTAAATGGAAAGCATAAACCATAAAATGTGGCTATAGACACACCTATACATCTTACAAAATGGTGAAGAGCTTGAGCCCTACATGGATGAGTACATTACTCTCATAAAAGAGCTTAATAGTGTCAAGAGTGAGTGATGGATTTAAGTTGAACATAAATAGTCATTCATTACATGATTCTGTAACTAGGTGGGTAACATTTTGGAGGAGACATTGGATGTTGTTTTAAAGACTATAAGGTAGTTAGTTAATAGATCTTCCATGAGAGTCATATCTTATCAAGGATATGACATTAATAGATATTCTTTTTACATAGAGACAGGATGAAAGCAATACCATGCAAAAGAGTGAGGCCATTCTGGTGGTTCAAGCAATGCATGTGTCTAATGCTAAAGATAAAAATCATATCTATGTGACGATGTCATATTATATGATATGTTTATAAAAAACATATGCAAGTTCAACTACATTCAATTCAAAAAGTTTATCTTTCAATGTAAGTGGTTAGAGAATAACAACAATATTTAAGTGGATTAGTTAGGATTCATGTTGATAGATTTTAGTAAAAAAGGTCATAAGGGAAGCCTTTCATAATGACATTCTATGTAAAACAAATATTTACATGTTAAACATAGTTAATAACAAGTAGTCTATGTTTCTTCAAGGGAAAAACAAATTATAAGTAGTGGGAATAAAGAAGATATAGCTATTAATGTTGAAAACACACATAACTTCTCATCAAGACTATCTCTGGTTAGCCATGAAGGCAATTTAAAGTATATTTATGTGTGAAACAATCATGGTGAAGGGATTTGGGTAGATGATCTAGCCAAGTGAATTTCCTATCATATGTTAAAGGTACTAATATCCTCTATTTTATAGTTATGCTTACAACATAATTACTTGCTTGTTAATTTGTACTTTGTTAATAAAATTGTCTTTGGTTAATATAGGTCTTATGTGAGAGATGTACATTAATGATGACTTAAATATACTTAAATATAAAAATATCTAAGATACATAAGAAAGTAATTTTGCTTTCATCAATAAATCATTTCTTTATGATTACTACAACTATCAAATTATTATATGCTTATTTTGTTCCCTTGCAGGTTGAAATAGTATGGTCATATGCTATTTAATAGTATAACTCTTGAGTTGTTATCTAATTCCATGTCCAAATTGTATGCAATTAATATAATGTGAAATATGGATTCTTTCTCAATTGAACTATTATATATTGCACTTGCTAAATATAGAATTGTGTATTGTAATATGAAATGTACATTATTGTCTTTTTCATTTGGGGGGTTCTGCATGTATATTGAAGTATTGAGTTTTGTTTGAGGGCAAGGCTATGTATGTATTTTAGATGGGGAGTAATACAATAAGGCATCCTTTGAGATGCTGTATAGCATGGAAAGGGTGTAAGGAATAAGGTGGGTGGACATAGAGTAATGGTTTTTTTTTTTTTGGGGGGGGGAGGAGTTATATGACATCAACTAATTAACAAAATCAATATATTATATATAACATTCTATATTAGGTTAGAAAATAAATCAATGTGGAAGTTTAATTTTTGTCAACGGTTATTTAGTACAAACTAATGCCTTGAACTATTTTCTAATGATTGAGTTGCATGTTCACAATAAAACAATGATAGTTTTATGTGTGTGTGTATATATATATATTTAGGAATCAATGTTATTTTTTTATGTTGGTTAGTTAACTGATATTATAAATTATTTACAGCGTTATTTAATAAAATGCTAGCCGAATTCTAATATATAATTTGCTAAACAGTTGACGTTAATCAATTATTTTATAGTAGTGGCAGTATTCACCGTCTGATGCTCACTTTAACATCATTGATTGTAATAAAAGAAGATATTGTGGATTTCATGTTGGGACCATGAAACGTGTATATGTCATTCAAGTTCCAGATTTATTCATAAATCTTATGGGTTTTTAAAGTTTTAAAAATAGAAGTTTTGCAGGGATATCTGAATTATGATAGTAGAAAACGTGTAGTTCTGTGGATTTTGTGCTTGGGTGAAATGTACACTAAGGTCAGTATCAGAACGGAGAAGACGAATAAAGCGGAAGAGGTTGGGTGCAAACCTTATGATCCAGGGTGGTAGCTTGGGCCCACCAAATTTATCTTATTTTGTGCCACATTGGACAAGATGTTGCCACGTTGGAAGTCAATCAACGAAAGTTAGTGAATTGGGCTTTATTTTTGTATCACGATACCAATAATGATTGGAAGGAGATCAAATGTGGAGCATAAAAAATGTATTTAAATCTTAATGGCACACATTAGATTGGGACTGTAATTATATTATAATTAGTAAAAGGATGAAATATATTACCTTTCCTTGTAGTTTAATTTAATTACATAAATTTTCCCTCTAAATCTAAATTATACGTATTAGTTCATTTAATGAAGAAACGTTAGGAATATTTTATTTATGATTCTTTTATTCTTTGTATTATAATTTTTTTTCAAAAAAATTAATTATGAAAAGGTGATTATTTCCCTTTTTAAATGTGTCTCCAAAAGTTAGTTTTCTCTCATCTTCTAATCCAAATGCCGTTGCTGCCACTTCCTCTGCCACTCAACTTGCAAGCTCTCCAACATCATGTTGTGCTAAATACTATCCCATTTTCAATATATCTCATTTAGCCGTAACCCCCTTATTTTTACTTTCACAGGCCTCAGTTTCGCTCTATCAATTATCAGATTTTACCGTCCTACAATGGTTTGCTTTTGTGTTCATCCAATGCCAAATGTTTTGTTGTGAATCCTACCGAACAAGCAATTCTCGATGCCCCTTGATATCAATTATGGGGGATCTATTGCCACTCTTGGTTTTAATTTAGCTTTTGATCTCACCAAATCTCCTAATTACAATGTGATTTGAGTTGGAGGCACAATTAAATCTTGTTATCATTATCAATTAAGGATTTATTCATCTGATTCTAGAAATCAGGGTTGGACGATATCTGGTCCTCCTTTTGTTGCTCTACAAGATATAGTTTTTGACAGAGGCTTTGGAACAGTGGAGTGCAATGGATAAGCCGCAGTGAGAGAGGGATGTCCTTCTGTTTTGATGTTATGGGAGAAGGGGTGAGAAAAAAAGCAGGGCCTAGAACATGATTTTGAAGGTTATTTAACCTATTTTGGAGAATGCTCCGGTCATTTACATCTTGTAAAAATGTATGGCTCTTATAATGCAGCTCAACCTAGAGTGTCTGAGCTCGAGAGGGACTAACCCACGGGGTCTCTTAAGTGCCAAATTGATCTTGTCGAATTGATAGCTGCATTTCTAGAATTGATCTTAATTAAATGCCAAATTTTCAGCCTTTTTGAAAGGAAAAACATAGGTGAATTTAGCAAAAAGGATGTTTGTGAATCGAAAGCTTTCTGGCTTAGATGGAAGATTGTCACCAAGTTTTCAGCAACATCAAGATAAGAGTGTTTGGTCTCCAACCTCATTTTTTAACATTGCAAAAGGGTAATTTGGATATATTTTGAACCCCAAAAATGAAAAAAAGACATTAAATTTGTTAATCAAGAGCACCATCAGTTACAAAACAACTTATGTGTAACACCTGTTTTAATTTCAAAAGAGGATAATGCATGATTTGAAATTAGAAAGAAAGAATGTCCATATAATTAAGTCAAATTACAGGGAGGATAGTGCAATTTATCCTTAATAAAGTTAATAAAATTGATGAGCAATTCATAATAATAATAATATTAATTGCATTATTTATAAAAAATAATATTGTAAACCGACTCACTATAATTTAAATTATCTAAATTGATGAAATAATAAACTAAATTGACGACAAATATGAATTTTAAATTTTTATATAATTTTAAAAAAATAATTTTTTTCCATAGTTTAAAAATGTAAAATTCAACTGCACCATAATTAAAGTAGATATTTTGCATTTTTTCTTGCATAACATACAGAGGTAAACTTTTAATTTCTGAAGGTGCAAATTAATAACAAGTCTGAAAAAGCCGCCGGATCCATAGTATTAGTGAGTAAGCTCTGTACATAGCTTGCCTTACAACCAGTCACTACAGTGGTTAAAGCTGCAGAAGGCCTTTATATGTTTTTCCTTCGAGCTGCTTCACACATTTATACTTGTGAAAGTAATATTTAAAATAGTACAAAATGACTGCAGGTACCTATACATCCCATCGAGTTATTAACTAAAGAAAACTACAGATGGGTGCATTATTATGCCTAAAACGAAGTTCATCGGTTATGATCTATCATATTAAATATATATATCATGATTCTAAATTGCGGTTACGATTATATAACAATTAGTAATATTATCAATAAATGGAAGAAAATATAGTTAGCTGCAGCTGGGCAAAATTGCAGTTGCAGATTAGCGCAACAGCAATATTGCATGCGATATTAGGATTATAAACCGCAATTTATAACCATGATATATAAATATATAATTAAAATCACCAACCGACTAAACCTCTATCTGAGCTGGCTTCTGGTGTGAATAACCAAGAAGCAGCTTCGTTTCATTTGATGTCATCTGCTTTTCATGAGGTGAATAACTGGAGCATTCTGAATAACTGTGGCTGTCGGATAAAATTTGTACCGACAGGAACTCTGAGTTGAAGAATGGTTACTGGAAAGAAGAACTCTTCTGGCGCACATACAGCTTCTCTACCAACGCAGCAAGATCAGCTTGAGGTGCCATTTCTGGCTTTCACCAAGGAAGAAGTGCTTTCTGGTAGAAGTGATTTTTGGGTTTTTTTTTTTAATCTGAGTGCTTAAGTTGGGGATAAAGGCATTTATATAGCTTCAAAGAGGCACTGTAACTTCCCATTATGCTGATTGTGGGACCAAATCTGCTAATCTTCGCTTTAATTATTATTAGAGAATCATCGGACAAGAAGGAGATATTTTTAATGTTTTCATAAATGATGACTAGCTAGGCGATGGACTGCTTATGCTAGATTTTTCTTGATCTTTCTCATTTATGTTCCATCTTTATCAAGATCCTTGTCTCCAAAATGTAAAATCATGTCTTGTAAATATATATAAATCAAGCTTTATTTTTCTTATTTTCTGTTTAATTTGATTTTGTATATTTTTCGTTGATATTCGGCTCAAAAATATAAATCAATGATTAAGGTGATGTTAGTTGTGTTGTTTTGGGATAGTATTAGTAATTCATCATCAATGTGTCAAAACTTGAGTTTGGCTAAGATGATTGAGATGAACAAAAGCCCATCTGAATACGTTGGTGGCAATGTTTCAAATTGAGAAGTGCAACGACTGTTGAGGTTGTAAATTTTGTGTAGCTTTTTCTTATTATAATTTTACTTTGTATGATCGTATTTTTACAACTACACAAATTGTAAAATAATTAAAGTTTAAAATTATGAACATGGTTTCATTTTTTTTAATAGTTGTATGAGTAATTAAATCACTAAGACTATACATGTAGGAATTTCACCTGTCAAACTCAAATTATGAAAAAAAAATTCAAAGAAAAATATTATATGTTACTTGAATAAAATATTTTTAATCATTTTTATTTGAAAAATATTCTCTCGATATTTTTTTCTCTCATGGAGGTGATGAGAATAAATTTTTTAAAAATAATTTTAATTGCCATAGTCATCATGATGAAATTGATTCTTCTTCACAAACAAGCTTCACAATTTGCAAAGTGCGAGGTTGTGATGCCAAGCTTGTGAGACAAGCTTGAGGTCCATCGCTAGTAAACTTATTCTTTTCAATCTTTTGGCTCAAGGAAGGCAGGACGTAGAAGTTGATGTATATGAGGTGGCAGGATATGGTGGTGATATATTCTTCGCATAATATCAAATACAGGGCCGGAATGAAAAGGGACATCAGCGTGGATATGTTTGGGATTGCTCTATTTGATAGTATTGATCCGTTTTGCGAAAAAGAAAAAGAAAATAAGAGGGATCGTTAAGAGGGAGAAAAGAGTAAATAGCAATAATAGCCGAGTTTCTGAGGGGATAGAGCAGGGTTAGATTAGAGTATCAAAGGCATCAAAAGAGGATATCTTTTAGAAATTCCACTTATCTTGAAGTGAAAATTAGATAAGAATTCTTCCTATGTTTGTATGAAAATTATGTAAGTAAAAAATTATTCATATAAGATAAAAAAACTCACATAAATTAACAATATAAAATACATAATTTTATAATAAATTGTATACTTATATTGAACATAATGAAATATGAATTAATTGATAAATAAAAGGTTTAAATTTTCCTATCTTCTTTATGAGTTTGCACCTAATGAGATACTAGGATTCGCAAAGCATTTTGGTTATGATTAGAACGTAGAATAGTTGAGGGATCTAACTTGATTAAATAAGAAAATCTGACTAGGCTCACTCATAAAAAATTCAGTAGGTTAAAAATTTATACTTGCTACCAAATACACTAGTTTACTAAGCATTTTTAGTTCATGAAAATGATCATAAATAGTCGACCAAAAACTATAACTTTGGAGTTAAATTCAACTCATTTTAAATAAAATAAAAGACCTAATTAATGATAGCTCATTAAAAATATTTTTATATTCTCTCACTTAAACAACATTAATTGTAATTAATTTATTTTCATAAATATTTTATTTTTAAAAAATGACTCTTGAGCTGAAGACTAATTTTAAATACATATGACTATAATTTTAAAAAATATAATACTTTAGAAATAAATACTTGAAAATTTAACTAAGTCTATGTAGCCAATAATACTGAATCATGGCGGCAATTACATTAGTCTATATAGCTAATGATACTAAATTATGATGACAATTACATTCTTTATTAATGTAAGACCTTTCATGATTACCAAATATCACAAACTACACACACTTGGTCATTGATGTGATAGTGTAGCATGAAAGACAACATCACAATTGTAATCAATCATGCTTATCTTTTATGTTAGTCTTTAATGATTTCTCAAATAAATTTACATAGCATGAGAAATCAACTGGCAACATACATAGCCAAATCATCTTATAAATATTAAAATAGTGTTGATTTTGAGACAAGTAATTAAGCTTAGGAACTAATGATTGACATTGAGTCTTACCCTTACAAAAGTTATAACAATCTTGGTATATTATAATCAAATGATGCATGCATCAATAAGATAACATGAATTTATAATTAATGGACCAATAAGTATATATGAAGATATGAGAAAAGAACATGTAAAAAATTATATAAAAGATAGTCATAAAATGGAAATAACTCCCACTAACCAAAGACGTCAAAAGAACCTACAATTCTTATATTCTCAATATGTTTTTGAAAAATTGTAGGTTTAAGTCCTTTAGTCATGAGATTTGCCAACATAACATTTGTATGAATATGCTTTACCACTATGTCTCCCTTTTTCACAAGATCTCTGATTATGAGGTGTTTCAACTCTAAATACTTAGATCCCCTACAACTTTTATTATTTTTGGTGAAGAAAACTACATAACTATTGTCACCATAAATTTTTAATAATCTAACAAGAGAATCAATAATCTATAATCCTGAAATGAAATTTCTTAACTAAATAGCTTGCGAAATAGCACTGTAACAGGCAATAAATTCTACTTGCATGGTGGAAGAAGTTGTTAATATTTGCTTAATACTTTTTCAAGACATAGCATGTCCAATCATCATAAAAATATTACCTAAAGTAGATTTCATATCATTGGAGCATGCAGCAAAATATGAGTCCAAATACTTAATTACTTCTAGGTTATAAACCTTTCTATAAACGAACATATAATTCTTGATTTTCTGCAAGTCTCTTATAACTTTCTTAGTAGCATACCAATGATCTCTTCCAAGGTTAAATAAATGCCTGCCAAGATCACTAACCACAAAAGCCAAATTTGGTCTGGTGCAAACTTGAGCATACATTAAACTTCTTATTGCACTTGCATAAGAAAACATTTTGCATTAACTGTTTCTTTATCTCATTTGCTAGGCACTGTTTATTGCTAAACTTATCACCTTTTACAATTGGAACATTCTCGACTTTACAATTTTGCATTTTAAATCTTTTAAGAATCTTATCAATATACGCCCTTTGAGACAATCCTAACAAATTATGAGTTTTATCTTTGTGAATCTGGATCCCTAAAACAAATGATGCCTTATCAAGATCCTTCATGTCAAAAGCTCTAGATAACATTTGTTTGGTATTATGTAACAAAGCTAGACTATTGTTAGCCAATAGAATATCATTAACATACAAAACAAGGAAAATAAAGCTACTTTCACTAACTTTGAAATAAATACACTAGTCAACCTTATTTTCTGTGAAGCCTATAGACATAATTAACTCATTAAACTTCAAATACCATTGTTGGTATGCCTATATTCAAACCATGTATTAACTTTCATAGCTTACACACTAGATGTCAAATCCATTTATCTAAAACCCATTAGGTTATTTCATGTATATGTCTTCCACAAGTTTACCATTTAGAAAAACTATTTTAATGTCTATCTAGTGAAGTTCCAAATTAAAATGTGCAACTAAGGCTATAATAATCCTACATGAGTTTTTAGAAAATACTAGTGAGAAAGTCTCAAAGTAGTTAGTTCTCTCTTTCTAAGTGAAATTTTTAGTTACTAATCTTACTTTGAATTGTTCAATTTTGCCACTTGAATCTTAATTTTGTATACCTATTTGTAACTAATTGCTTTACAATTTTGTGGAAGCTTAACAAGTTTCCACACTTTATTCTTGATCATAGATTGAATTTTCTTATTCATAGCACTTAACCATAAATCAGACTATTGATTGTTCATTGTTTGACTGTATGTAGTTGGATCAATAATATCCCTAATATTACATTCACTTTCACCAAGATAGACATAATAATCATTTAAAATTACTACCTTCCTTTGTTTAACTGACCTTTTAATTAGTGTCTACTCTATAGGTTGAACAGGTTGATGGTCCTTAGTGGGGACAATTGCAATAGGCTCTACATTTTGGTCATACTCTACATTTTAATCATTTTGTATTTCAATACGAACAAATAGAGATATAGTATTCTGACTAGGTAAAACTAGTGGAATAATAATGGAAATTGGCTTATTTTGTGTTTCAATATGCCCTAAATTTGGCAACAAATAAGCAATATTAAGCTTAAGAAATTTAGCAGTCATGAACTTAATTATTTTTGTATCTTTTGTAGGGTAGTAAAACTTGTATTCTTTTACACAATTTGGATACCCTATGAAGTAACAATGAACAATTCTTAAATCAAGTTTCTTCAATAATGGATCATATATTTTCACTTTAGAAGGACAACCTCAAACTTAAAAATAATTTAAGCTAGGTTTTTTGTTGGTCCAAAGCTCAAAAAGTGTTTTAGGTATTGACTTGCTAGGAACATGATTAAGGATGTACGAAGCAGCTTTAATGGCCTTACATAAAAGAAATTCAAGTAAATTTATTTTACTCATCATGTCCTTAAAAGTCCGACTGTATCTTTCTACGACACCATTTTGCTTAGGACTACCAAACATGGTATACTGTGAAATAATTTCATAATCTTGTAAAAACCTAGCAAACAGTCCCATGTATTGCCCAAATACATCTTATTTGTCATAATATTTACATTTTAATTAGATCTCACAATCTTGATGACTTTTTCTAGTTGTTTTTCAACCTTAGTTTTAAAATTTTTAAATTTCTCAAGCACATCATGTTTTTCTTTTATCAAATAAAGATAGTTATATTGAGAAAAATCATCAATGAATGTGACAAAATGATGATGGGCATAAATAGTGGGAGAGTATGGTCCAAATATATCAATATGAACTATATCTAAAAGATTAGAACTATAAGTAGGGCTTTTCTTTTTAATCTTGGTTAACTTATCCCAAATATAACTTACATGTATGTCAATATCATCAAAATTTAGGGAAGAAAGAATGTTTTTTTCAATTAACCTCCCTACCTTTCCCTAGATATATGTCCTAATCATCTATGTTATAACATTGATGATGTTTCCTTAATTTTAGATTTTTTTAGAACCACATTTTCAACATTTAAAGAAGCATAATGACTATCAGAGGTTAATAGTAACCTATATAAACCATTATCAAGAATAGCAAAACTAATGGACTCAGAATGTAATAAAATATTAACTTTTTCATTTTTAAATATAAATTTGTATCCAAACTTATTCAAAAGAGAAATTGAAATTAAATTATGTCTAAAACTAGGAACATAAAATACATTTTTCAATGTAATTTCAACAGAGTTTTCTAAACGAAAAATAATCTCTCATATGCATCTAATTGTAACTTTAAGATCATTTCCTCCTCTAAGCTTGGACTTTTTCTCACTTGGTTTTCTCTTGCTTACAAACCCATGTAAAGTAATTACAACATGAGTTGTAGAACTATTATCAACAACTAAGAATTTATAAGGACATCAACTAAATTTGATTCAAAGTAAGCTAAAGGTATAGGTTTACCATTTCATTGCCTTTTTTCTTCTCTAATCAAGACTTCAACTTATAGCACTTATTCCTTTTATGACCTTTCTTATGACAATGATAATACTCTACATTCTTATAAATGGAACCTCTAGGATCTCCCACTTGTGGTTTATAACTAGCATTGTTATTATTACCATGCTTTTAGGCTTTTTAAGATTTAGAAGGATTATCCGTTAAAGCATATGATTTATGTTTCTCTTTCTTGTTGGTTAGTTTTTTACTGGATAAGGAGTTTGATTAGGTCAAAAAACTCATTTCATTCTTTTCATTCTTTAATTTTTCTTCCTTAGTAACACATTTAGTGATAAGTTCATTAATAGTCTAGGATATAGTCATAGGTTATCTTTATTTGGCTGAATGTCAGAGGTAAGGAATTCAAGATATATGGGACAAGAAAAGTATCAAGAAAATTAATTTTTAAGTTCTTCAACTAGGTTTGGTGGTGAACCATCTTGATGATAAACTCTTTTACATCACCAATATTGTCATACTTCATGATTGTCAATTCCTTCATTAGGCATTTAGATTTAACATTATCAGATACTTAATACCTTTACTTTATAGCATTAATAAATTCTTTACCCTTGGCTATATCTACTAATCCACCCAGTATATGTTTAAGAATAGATCTCTTGATTATAATGAGATTGAGCCTATTAGATCACTCCCATTTTGTATAATAGTTCTTTTGCTTTTGAGTACTTTCAGGTGTAAGTATTGATAATTTTACTTCATGTAAGGCTAAATTAAGATCTATAATACCAAGATTAAACTCTATATCTTACTTACTTATTTTATAATTTGTACCATTTAACAATTCGATAGTTGTAGTGTTATTATTCACTGCAAAATAAACCATGAATGAATAATTAGAAATATAATATGTTAGTTTTGAGCATTTTAAATTTATAAATAACCATAATCAGGAGTATATAAAATATAATCATGTTCTTCATTTTAGGCAGGGAATGCAATGTATGTAAAAGATCTTTCCAAAATTGAAGCCAGTTAGGATAATATATTATTATTATTATAAAATTATCCTTTTTGGACAAATAAAATTTATAATAATAAAATAAATTTAGCAATAATATTTTATTTCAATAAATCAATTTCTAATTATATTATATAATAACCCCTTTAAGCAGGCCATTATATGAAATAATTAAAATATATAAGCTTACTTTTAATTACAACACATTTTTACCCTTCTTGAGCAAGTAATTATGTGAAATAATTAAAAATTGATCTCGTAAATATTTATCAATACCTCAAAAGTTTATAAGTTAAAATAAATAATTTTATTTTAGTGATAATTATCTATTTTAACCCATAAATCTCTTAAAAGAATCAAGATATTTAAATTAAGCTTAAAACTATAAATTGAAAAATTATAAAAAATAAAATATGACTCGTCTATTAAGTAGTTTTAAATAATATGTATAAATATTGATCATATAAAAATATTTCATCACATCAAAATCTCAATTTTATTACAAATTAAAAAAATGAATATTCCTAATTTTCTCCTAATCTTTTTAAAAAGTGTGCATTTTAGGATTATAATTTGAGAGAGTGAAATACACAAGTATGAATATGAAAAAATAAATTATTTTTCTAAAAATTTTCATAATCTTCTTTTATTGAAAGTATCATTATTTTTTAAATAAATATTTATTGCAACAAATAAAAAAAAAATATAAAAGTATGATGCGTGCACACACGCCGGCTGCGTGCGCGTGGGTCACGCCATATTGAGGGATCTAGGATGCTAGGCTTAGTTTTGGTCCTCGGTTTTCTATTTGTTCTCTGTTTTTTTGCTTTTTCTGTTTCTTTGGGAAGTGTACTATTATTCTGAAACATTTGATTGTCTGTCTAGTTATAATTTATTGACTAAATAAAATAAATTCTAGGAAATATCTGTATTCTTATTTCTTTATAATTTATGTAGTGTACGAATTAGCAACCTAGGGCCCGCGCTCAGCAACCCTTGCCTGAAGTTGAGTTAATAATTTGATTCAAATGTCTAAGCCCAACAAGATTTATGGGCCAGGCTCATTAGACTCCATAACCCGGGCCTAGGAGTTCATTTTCCTCGCATATTTACGAAATGATAACATCAAAACGATGACCTAGAACTCTGCTAATTGCTGAAACGACAATGACCCGAAAGTGAAGGTAGACGGATCTATAGCATGCTCAACCAATTTAGATGGATTTAATTTAATACAAACATTTACTCCTTCAATCCCCATAACTATTTCATAAGAACAAAATATCATAATTTTCTAATTCAACAATCATGTAGAAAATAATTATGTAAATAATAGATGAGAATAGATTAAAAAATTGATCAATAAAATAAGTAATAATTTCGATCAATATGATAAAAGTTATCAAATCATAATATATGATAACAATTATCTAAAATATAAATCATATAAAAAATATGTATTTTAATTCTAAACCTAATATAAGTGGCTTTGATACTAAATGTAAGTTAAAGATTATTTATATAAGATAAAAACTTACATAGGTTAAGAATATAAAATATATAATTTTATAATAAATAACGCATCTGTATTGACCATAATGAAATATGAATTAATTGATGAATAAAAAATTTGATTTTGCTCGCTTTCTCTATGAGTTGGCAGGCAATGAGGCATTAAGATTTGCAAAGCATTTTGGTTATAGTTAAAGCATAGAGTGGTTAGGAAAATATAATCAGATTAAATAAGACAATCATATTAGGCTCATCTATAAAAAATCTAATAGGTTAAAGGTCTACACTTACTATTGAGTACACCAACTTACTAGACATTTTCAGTCGATAAAAGTAATTATCAAAATTGGATCCAAAATTATAACTTTAGAATTAGACTTAATCCATTTTAAATAAAATAAAATAAAAGATCCAATTAATGGTAGCTTATTAAAAATATTTTTACAAATTATACATGCAATGACCTTCTTAAACATTGAAATATTTATATATTTTTCTGCAAATGTAAATTTCTACATTTATTACTTGATCAAATAAAAGAGACACATTTTTTTATTTTATATTTTGTTTGAACTTAAAATTTTATGTGTTTTAAATAGTGTACTACTTCTATTATAGAAAAAAAAGACATAATAATTCAAAACTATGTCAATTATTTCCTTTTCCTTGTCTATATAGTTTATTAATTTGAGTGATAATAAATTCACTCATTTAAAAATAAAATATACTAACCTCATTTTCATAATTTTTATAAAAGTACTAATATAAAGAGGAAAGAAAATAATAAGAAAAGAGAACTCTTTTTTTTTGTTCAGATGCGTAAAAAATAAAAGGAAATTAATAAAAAGGAAAATAATTTTTCTTTGCTTGTTTAAATGGAAGAATAAGAGAAAATAAAAATAAATTATGTTGAATAATAATTTTATTCCTTAAATTAATAAGTTAGTTTTTAAATTAAATAAATTTAGAGGTAAAATTATAATAATTTAATTTTTCATTCATATTCTGTTCATATGTACAAAAAGAATTTTTTTAGTGGATCCCACTCTCTTCTTTTTCTATCTCATTTCCATTTTTGCCTCTCTTCTACCTTTCAACCAAGTAAACAAAGTTATTATTTTTTACTCCTTTTTGTGTTTTTGAATTTTCTTTTCACTATTTTTTCATGGAAATAGGCCAACGATTAGTTAATTTTAGGAGGATTTTATGCATGTACTACAAAACTTCCAAAGTTAACGAGGAAATGTATAAGAGTCTTGATTCAATTTTTGTTGCCCCTATTTTCTTAATCAATATATTTGATGTGGTCTGAGAGATCTTTAATTCAAAAATCAAGATTTTAATTCTTGTTGATCCTTTAGTAAAAAAATTCAAATTTTGTGTAGGTGTGCCTATGTTATATTTGTAATTCAAAAAAAATAACTTTTTTTTAGAGAAGCCCATAAAAAATAAAATTATATCTTAGCTTTCTTATGATAACCAAAATTTATTTTTTTTAAATCAATTGATCACTTGATAACTTTATTAGAGAAAGAGGCATGCAAAGTGAAGCAAAAATCTTTTATTAAGTTTTAGAATGCTTTACGAGTAGTCCTTTACTCTTCATTTTTTAGAAATACTTACATACTTATTGTTTATTATATCATCCTTATGTACTATCATTCAAATAATGTCAACTAATAATATGTAAGTTCATTTTTTCCACTAATCAATTATGGGTTAATTTGGCTTTTTCACCCATCATAATTAATAATAAATGATTATTGATATATTATTTATATTTAATTAATTATTGAATAAAATGAATCCATGCATTATTAATTGATGGCATTTGAGTGACAGTGCCTAAATAAAATATAATAAATACTACCTACATAAGTAATTCTTGTTCATTTTTCATTACTTGAGAAAATTAAGATAGCAAGTTACTTCAGCATCAACCAGGGGAATCTCTTGAAAGAGATAAGCATCAATATAGGTTGTCAATGAGTGATTCTATCCAATTTTCTTGTAACAATTGACTCTGCTAGAATTCCTATTTTGGATTATTCCATAATTTATAAATAAAATTAATGTTAATGAGCATGCCCCATTAATGACCTTAAGTAATAGGTTTAATAGTAATTAAGCCTGATCCAAATAAATGAGTGTAGCCCCTATGATGAATAAGATTTAAGATCCAACTAATATAATAAATGCATTCTTACTTTTTCAAACTTAATACACTAATTTTGTTCATTACGTTAGGACCAATACTAAAAACAAATTATTCTCTCTCAAACAAAAGTGTGAGGTTGAATGAAAGGAGTATTTCCAATTTACAATTTATTAGTGCTTTCAAGGTACATTTTTTAATTGAAATTGATCGTGTTTTTGGAGCTTGATTGATATCTAGAGATTGGTAGCATGAAATTGACAAAGAAAGCAATGGGTCTAATATTTGAATTAAATCATGTCAAAATCCTAATACTCTCTTTTCTTTCACTTGAATTATTAATTTCTTTCATTTTGCTCTTAGATTTATACCATGAAACATGATTACTTATAAGAGAAAATATATAAAAATATAAAATTTATTTAGTATTTGATATAGAAGCCAATCATATATGTTTTAAGGTAAATTTAATGAACAAAATAGAGTAAAATTTTATATGATTTGGATATGATTATTTTATCAATATTTTTATGTATGAATCTATAAGAATTCATGTTTTATGTGTTAGGAGAAAGAGAAATATATAAAAGAGAATTGAAATTTATTTCAATGAAAATGCTCAATATAACAATAAGTGCAAAAGATAATTCAAGAGATACTTTTATTAAATAAATTATAATGAATTATTAATAATCACTCTTAGAATTTATAACTGATGGATTGTTAACTTCATAACTAATAGATTGTCAACTTTTTTTTTTTTTGGAAATCAAATAGACACAATTTAGAATCTTTTCAAATTATCTTAACATTATCCTTTAATTTGAAATTTTCTTCCTCACTCTAGGCTTTGATCGCAATCATCGAATTTAAGGGGCTTCATAAAAATATCTACAACTTGATCTTGAGTCTTCACATAATTTAGCTCAATTTCCTTCTTAGCAATATGTTCTTTAATAAAATGTTATCTTATATTTATGTGTTTGCTTCGATAATGTAATACTAGATTCTTTGCAAGTGTTAAATCTAACTTATTATGGATGCAAATCATCCATGGTCATGTCACATCATCCATGGTCCAATAACATGAGGCTAGTGTGTCTATTTTGGCTTTTATGCCATTTTGAACTTGCTTTGTGTTATTTTATTTAGTTAGAACACTTTAAAACATTCAGGGCCTTTTATTTGTTAGTAGCTTTTTGGCCTATTATTTTACCATTTTAACTTTGAGACATTTACCATGTTACTCAAGTTATTTAAAAACCTTTTCATTGAGTTTATGTAAGAGTTTAGTTTTGGGCCTATTTGAGCCTATTTCTTTTAGATTTTCACTTGAGCTATATAGGAAGGCTTGTTTTTCATAGAATTCAAATTTTGATGAATGCATATGGTCATCACTTTTTTGTGCTTTTAAGAGTGAGATTTTCTCTTTAGTTCTTGAAAGAATTTTTACACTTATTAAAGGATTCAACCTTTTGGGTATCCAAGTTATCATTTATCATTCCATTTTCCCTTATTTTAGAGTGTGACATGAATATCATTCTATTTTCATTTCATTTTTTTAATTTGGGACATTCTATGGCAAATTCTAACTTGATCACAAGCTTTCTAAGGTAGGTTCTTATTAGGTTTGCATCAAAAGTTCTTCCAATAACTTTTTGAGCTATGTTGCATGATAAGTAGAAAAAGTAACTGCCATATCTAGATTCATAAGTTGAAAGTTTGATAATTTGTTGCTTTTTAAAATGCTAAGAAATAATTTATGACACATGAAAATACGAATTTGGTGGTACTTTCCTTATCGTCAATATCTCCACCAAAATTACTATCATAAAATCCCATAAACTTGAAGTTATTAAAAGAAGAATAAAATAACCTATAATCAATAGAACCCTTAAGATAGTAGAGAATTTACTTAGTAGCCTTCTTGTGAGTAGAAGTAGGAGTTTCCTTGAAATGACTCACTTCTTCAACTATAAAGAGAATATTCATCCTTGTATAAGTTAATTATCTCAAGCTTCCAATAAAGTTTTTGAAAAAAAAAGTGGGATTTTCCTTCTTTCTATCTTTAAACTTTGATAATTTTACTCTATTTATCATAAGTGTGCTTATGGCATTACACTTAAGCATTTTGAAATTCTTTAAAACTTCCTTTGCATAGCCTTCTTGAGAAAGTCCTCCAATTGTTTTACAGTTAAGCTTAAATAGTATGACATGCACTTTATATTAGACATATCAAATTCAAGTGTCATAGTTTTCTTGAATTCTTCAAAAAGGTTTAGATTGTTATTAATTAGTGGAAATAGGATCAATCATATAAAGAGAAATAATCAAGATATCTCTGTGCTCATGAAATTTAACATAAAAAACATGCTTATTAAGGTAAGGAACAAACCTATTTAAATGTATTTATCAATGTGATTATTCCGTACCTTGGGAGCTTACTTTAAACTATACAAAGCCATCTTTAATTTTAAAATTTTATCTTCCTATTCATTGATAACATAGCCTAAAGGTTACTCAACATAAACTTCTTTTTCTAAATACCCATATAAGAAGGCTAACTTCATATCGAGTTGACCGATTTTCCATCTTATTTGTGCTACCAAAGAGATGAACAAATGAATAGGTTCCATGCAAGCAATAGGTGCATGTAGTTTGTCATAATTAACTCTATGCGTTTGCTTGTAGCCTTTAGCAATATTCCTTAAGCATGTGTTTAGCTTTTAACATACATCTAGGCATATTAAGAATAGTCTTATTTTTTTTCTCTGCTATTCCATGTTGCTATGGTGATATTGGAATCATTAAGGAATGATGAATTCTACATATGATATACATCACTCGCACCAAAATTAATTATTGAACTAAATCAAACATGTAGTAAAGGGCAAGTCCAGGTTATACCTTAAAAAATTAAAATTAATTGGTGAAAATAGAATGGAAAATAAAGGGATTTTTAAAAGCAATTCAAATAAATAATTAAAAGAAAAATTAAATTGAAACAATAAAAAAATGGGAATCAAGTCCAAGGAAATTCACACTCCAATTTTCAAGATTCTTATTGGCATTTAACAAATTTACTTATAATTCAATTTTTTAACTTATGAATACCCCAAATTAGGCAATAAACATGTAAGTTCCTAATGTAAACCAACAAGAACAAGCAACTAATCGATCATTTATTACTAATTCAATTTAGGTAAAGTGCCTAAATCTACTTAATAATAATGTAAAGCATTTCGAACTAGGTTATGGTTGAATTTAACAATTCTACAAGTGATAATTATTAATTCATTCTTTATTTTTCTCAAGCGGTTAATGTTTCATTAAAATATCAAATCACCAAAGCCTAATTACTATTGATTTACAATCAATCATCCTATTTTTACAAGTAATAATAATGAATAGGCCCTTATTAGCTAATTATAAAAGTAATTACAATTAATAAAGAACAAAAAACAAAGGGAGATAATTGAATTATAAATAAATTGAGGAGAATAGCCTTAAAATCAAACTAAAATTAGAGCACTTAAACTCTTAAATTTTGAAAGAAAATCAGGTACTCAAGATGGTTTACATAAGAATCTTGGAGAAGAGGATAGTTGTTGTCTAATCTAAAAAAAAGCCTTTAGAGGCATAACTTGGATAAGTTAATATATGTTTTAAGGCTGTAATGAATAAGGTTTTACTCAAATTAAAAGCCTAGAACCTTATTTACAAACTAATTTACTAATAATGTTTATAGCAGTAAGTTTCTACAAGTTAACTTCTAGCTAATGTTTGACTATCAAACCGATGTATTTTAACTAATCCTTAGACATAAAATTTATTAAGTTGGATTTAAGTTAACTTTAAATGCTAGTTTGATCTTAATTGGACTTTTAATGCTCTAAATATGACCCAAAAGTTGTGACTAGGTTAAATTGGCTAAAAGTGCACTACCTTTTTTTCACAATCAAATTTAATTCTTCAAACATTTGATTTAGGTATTGACCGAAACATGAAAATTTTAGAATTCCTCTTGACTTTTCAATGGAATAAAGATTACACAATTTGGACCTCTAAAACTCAAGTTATAGTTGAAAAATTAAAATAATGTCAAACTTTAGTATTGATCAAATAATTTAATAATATAGTAAAATCATAACCCAATCATAAAACAAGACCAATCTTATTAAAATAAGCACATGTAACACTTTAGGAGGTTGAAAATAAGATGAAATAATATAAAAAATATTTTGTACATCAAGTTCTACCGCACTTAGCACTTGCACTCTTTAGATAAACATAACTTTATTCAGGTTCTCTTTGTAAACTATAACTTATTCAAAAACTAAAGAACAAAAGACCAACTTCCTACTGACTTCAAAATCACAAAATTCATAAGTAAGAAAATAATCAAGGCCATAAAAAATCACATCATATCTTGAACAACAATCTTCATCAACTTAAACTTAATTAACATAGCAACTTTTTAAAAAAAAAAGATTAAATTGATAGATTCTCACAAAATTCACTCTCCATCGCTTAAGTGCTTATAGCTAGTATTTCACTTAAACTTATTCCATGAAAGCCTTACCATCAGCTTGCTTATCATTTAAACAATAGTACTCTAATCACATGCCTAACACAAATTAAAAGGACTTTATTAAGGTTAGAATGGAGCTGGGGAGAAAAGGAAAGGAATATAAAGATATGAAAGTTAAAAATCAAATAAATTAATAGAGCATTTGAAATATACATATATAGAAAAATTATGAATAATTACAATTCAACACAACACCTAAAGTTTATTCTAAATATCAATTAGCTTCTTTTTTTTCCTTTCTTTTTAGTTTTTTTAGCTTAGTTTTTCTTGATACAGACTAACATATAAGACTTTTAAGATTTGAGACTAAGATGAAGGGTGTAGATCAATAACATTTGAAATCCATTAATAAAGACAATTTCTAAGATAAAAAGCATAGATTGTCATATTGACCATTACCATGACTATGGAGAAAGTTATAGAATCTCTTAAATTTCCTTCTAGAGATTTATACTTGCCCTTTAACAAGAAGCAAAAGGATTGGTTCGAAGAACGTCTTGAGATTCAAGCAATTGCAGATGATATAACTAGTAAATACGTTCCTCCTCATGTTAACATATTTTATTGTTTAGGAGGAATTATATTTACTTGTTTTTTAGTCCAAGTAGCGATGGAGTTTGCTATGACTTTTTACTATTGTCCGACCATTATTGAGGCCTTTGCTTCTGTTCAATATATAATAACTGAAGCTAACTTTGGTTGGTTAATACGATCAATTCATCGATGGTTGGCAAGTATGATGGTCCTAATGATGATCCTACACGTATTTTGTATGTATCTCACTAGTGGCTTAAAAAAACCTCGTGAATTGACCTGGATTACAAGTGTAGTTTTGGCTGTATTGACCGCATCTTTTAGTGTAATTGGCTATTCCTTACCTTGGGACTAAATTGGTTATTAGGACCAAATTGGACTACAAGGCATTTAGGAAAGGTTTCTTATCCAAAATCTATCCAAATGCCTTGTAAAATGCTTGTACTCATGGATAAAGTGTAGGTCCTTGAAAGGAACTTTAATTGATTTAAAAACCTTTTCAATTGCTTGATAATTTAGAATATGATGGTTTACACCTCCAAATTTGAAACTTTTTTTTTATGTATTGTTGATTTATTTTAAAATGGTAAGGAGAGTGATATTTTTATAAGTAGTGGGGGACATTAGACATTGATTATTAATAACAAGTTGACATCTTACGTTTGATTAGTTTTCAAAAATATAACAATTGCCATATGTTAAGATGTCAGTTAAGTACCTTGTTAACATGTAAACTTCATACATAAATTGTCATGATGATTAAATTAGCCTTAGATGATAGTCATTTTGAAAAGATGATGTGTTAAATTTTTCATAGTTCCATATCAACTTATAAATGTCATTCAATACATATATTTTGATTTTTGAGTTCTCCTTATAAATTCATAACTAGCTTTTTTTTTAGATGTTGATCAATTGGAAAACTAGCTTTTTTTTTTAGTTTGCCATTTCATCAATAAAGACCTTTGGATTATGTTTTGATGTTAGTTATATAAATAACTCTGCTATAATCATTTACAACCGATGTTTTGTATTAAATTTGCAAATAGAAAGTTATGTTTGAACTATTGTTAAATAGAATGTTAAAATTTTCTCTTTATTTTTTTTGGTAATTTTTATAATCCAAATGTCAATTATATAATTTTAACACTTCATTGTGAGAGTACAAAAAGATGAGGAAAGAGAAATAGTTTCACAAATTTATATTATGATTTTGTTCCTTTCTAATCACTATATACATATGTAATTTATAAAACAACCTACATAAAAACTATATTAAATCATCATTAAATAAATACTATATATTTACATCAATGCACAAAACTAATAGCAAAACCATGTATCAAAATCTTCATCTTGAATATAAGCATAAGTTTGTTGCTTAAGCTCAATTTTACTTGCTATATATACGGTATATATAGCAGGAAAAATAAAAAAAAACTAGGCTATTAAAAAGTTTTATAATAAAGGGTGACATGTTAGGTTAAATTCTAGTGATCCATTTGATAAATCATTTCTCAATAATTTACTACATAGATTATCAAATTGTTTAAGCTTTTTATGCATTAAAAACAAAAGAAAGAAACACAAACAAAATTGAAATAGAAATGTAGATAGCATTTAGACGAAATGAAGAATAGAATGAATAAAGAACCAAATTAAAGGGGTTTTGATTTGAATTTAAAACAAATACACAAAATAGAACAAATTATAGAAGTAGAATGGAAAAAAATTCAATAGAGTAAAACAATTGGTCTAAGGATTTGAGAGCTTTTAATGTAAATTAATTATAGACCACAAAATATTTAACTATTCTAATTAATTTTTCAATCCTGAATTATCCAAAACTCTTGCAATAATTCATGAATCTTACATTAGATAACCATCTATGATTTGATCAATTAAGATTGATAGAATTATACAACTTTTATAATTTATAAAACTAGATTAAAATTAATTTGAAAATAGAATTTAGCTAGATTGAGGAATTAAACTAAAAACCTCTGATTTAATATCTTAACCTTTTATCCTTACATGAAATATCATGATTAATTAATCATAATTTAACATAAAAATAGATAAATATAAAAAATCATAAGGTTGAACATGAATTATACTAAATCAGCATTCAACTTATGCAATTGTAAGTAATCAACATAAAAAATTAAGAAAAAAGGAAAATAAATCAGGAGAAATCAACATTACAAATTAAGATATCATAATCTAAATAGAGATGAGTCTCAAAAACCTTAAATCAACTAGAGATTTAACCTTTTTTGGTAGAAGAAGAAAAAACTTGAAAGAGAGAAAAAATATCTTTAATGAATTGTATAAAAGTAAAAAGTGTTCTTGTTTTTGTAGGCATAAAATGTTATATTTTTCTTGCTAACCTTTAAAAATTTAATGAATCTAAATCATATGTCTCCTAGGGTTATAATGAATAGGACTTTGCTAATTTTGGAAGCCTAAAGCCTATTTTACAAAATAATGTATTACAAGAGTTATAATAATGAAATTTTATTAGTTTGACTTTTGCCTCGTGTAAGATAACCAAATCACATAGTATCATGGAACTCAAAACATAAAAGTTGCAGAGTTGGGTCTTAGGAAACTTCAAATGCTAGTTTTACTTTGATTGGACATTTAAAACTCCAAATATGGCCTAAAAATTGAAACTAATTCGGTTGAGATAAAAATAATGCTTCAATTTCTTAACTAGATTATACTTTCTAAATGTCTAAACTAGGCTTTGATTATAATATAAAATTTGTAGAGATTTTTTTAAGGTTTTCTAATGGTATAAAGATTACCCCAATCCAATATCTAGAACTTAAAATATAACTAAAAATTTAAAATAGTGTAAAAATTCAGCATTAACTAAATAATTTCATATTATTGTAAAATCAACCCTAAATTACATAATACGGTCATATCTATAAAATTAGGTATATGTAACACACTATGAGACATAGAATAGAAGGAAATAATGTAGATAAAGTGTTGCATATCACTCTACTTATGTAAAGATGATCCCATTTCATAATTCTAAGAGGTAAGTCCTTCAAGAAGATTTGTAACATTTCTAAATTTGTAGACATATGAGATGACAGAAAGTTTCACCTAAATTCTAGAATTAGATAATAGAAACAAAGGCCTTGTTGATTTTAAAATAAAGACTAGGAGCAAAATTTATAGGTAATATGTGGAACATTATATGTCAATTATGAAACCTAAATTGACGTATAACCTATAAATTTAGACATTGATCAAGTCTAAAACTGATGTGCAATCATTTTATATTTCCTATAATAACTTTTGAAAACCTTTTTTTTATGCAATTTTGTAAATAGCTAATGTCTTAAAGTTTTGTTATTTACCAAAATATTGTAAATGCTATGAAGTTAAATGTTGGTTAGTTGTTGAATCGATGTATTAAAGGTTGCATCTTCTTAGTTGAGACATTTTATCTACTTATAAATGTCAATTTTGTAATGAGTGATGTAGTTATCTACAATCAAATTGTAGATTTATATAGAAAGTTATTTATGTTTCAATAGTTTCTATTTAGTAAAATTTATTATCAAAGTACAATCAAATAGGAATAGAGGCAAATAATTTTACAAATTTATTATGACCTATTTCTTTCAAAATCATTATATTTAACTTTATTCTTAAAATAACTAATAGCTATAAAAAATCACACGAAATTATCAATGTATAAAAAATAAATATTTATATTAACACACAAAAACTACAACCATATGTATCAATTCATCATTCTCGATAAAAAAACTTATTTGTTAATTATTTTTTTCTATTTTAATCATGAGAGTATGTATGAAAGAACTAAATATGGTTAAGTTCTTTCACACAAACTCTATATAGAAAGTTATTTGTGTTTCAATAGTTTCTATTTAGTAAAATTTATTATTAAATTACAATCAAATAGGAATAGAGGCAAATAATTTTACAAATTTATTATGACCTATTTCTTTCAAAATCATTATATTTAACTTTATTCTTAAAATAACTAATAGCTACAAAAAATCACACTAAATTATCAATGTATAAAAAATAAATATTTACATTAATACACAAAAACTATAACCATATGTATCAATTCATCATTCTCGATAAAAAATATTATTTGTTAATTATTTTTTTCTATTTTAATCATGAAAGCATGCATGAAAGAACTAAATATAGTTAAGTTCTTTCACACAAACTCTAGTGATGAAAGTGAAAGATCACTGAAAGATTAGAAAGTGATAATGAACCATAAAAGCATCTTATCTTAGACTTTAATATCTCCTACTTGACATCAAATGTTAGAGAGCATGAGACATTAGAGTTTTAGATGTGTTCCATAAAATTTGAAGCATTTTTAAGAATTACTTAAACATAAAAAGAAAGAAACAAAGTGAAAGCAAAATTTAAAGAAAGTATAAAAAATAAAGGACATTGATTATTAGTGCAAAATTGACATTTTTTGTGTCAAATTTTCAAAGAAAAAAATGGTTCCCTTACCTTTCGACATTAGTTATTTATAAATTTATTGCATGAATTTTTAACATTTCTTAGCAAAATGCTCAAATACTTTTTTGGATAATGTTTTGAATGTCATTAGCTTCGTAAGTTTTTCACACTAAACTTTAAACTTAACATATTAAGTTTCTATCTAATTACAGAACATAGACATCAATTATAATTTTTATATATTATTTTAAGTTTTCATATAATTTTATAAATGTCATCATATCAAAATAGATGTCGATGATTCTAGTTAGCAAGGTTTATTTTCTTGAAGGGTAGAGAACATATCAATGGAATGGCCAAAGGTAAAGATGATGCCATAACCTTACATCATTTGAGCTTGATTGTGATAACTGATGTTAATAAGTTATTCTATAGTAATGATGACATTTATTGGTCAGCAACATTCATCTTCTTAAAGAGTAGGGCACATATCTATTAAGTGGCTAGAGGTAGAGTAGATGCCACAAACTTACATCATCTGAGCTCAATTTACAACTAACTTCTTGAGAATGAGTGTTAAATTAACTAGATGCTTCTCAACATTGGATGTATTAACTTCATTTAGTGGTTTAGTAGCATGGTCTCTTTTAAAGCTAAACTACTAGGAGTTTACTACTATATCTGTAACTAAATTCATTGCAGCTTCTAGTGTCTTGTCTAAAAGAGCTCTTTTACTTGCTATATTAATCATGCTTCTATCTATTGGCAGTAGTCCTTCATAGAAATACTAGATATATAAGTAGTTAGTATGGTATTTAATGGTATGGGTGACTTTCATAAAGCCTTTTAAACCTCTCCTAGAATTGATATAGTGTCTCTCCATTATATTACTAAATCCTATAATTCTATTTTTTGACATTGGCAGCATAAGACATAGGAAAGTATTATGCCATGAAGAATCTCTTCATATTGTTTAATGTAGTGAAAGAACTAGAGGATAAATAATAAAGTCAATCCTTTGTTACTCCCTTCAAAAAGAATGGAAAAGCTCTTAACTTAATATGCTTTTTTGTTACATTATGTGGTTTCATTGTTAAACACACTACATGGAATTCCTTCAGATGTTTATTTGGATATTTTCTTATAAGACCATGAAATTTTGGAAGCAAATCTAATAGTCCATATTTAAGCTCAAAGTTAACTTCTGATTTAGGGTAAACAATGCGTAATGGATAATAATTTAAATTAGGTGTAACAAATTTTTTCAAAGTTTGATTATTACCAACCATGTTTTTAGAATTTAATCTATGTTTTCTTCTTAACTCACACAAGGTTCTCTTAATTTTAGGATAACAACTTAATATGATATCATGAGAGGACCTAGTTATGTATTGAAAGAACTAAAACTATGCAAAAACTAAAAATGAAAAATAATTGAAAACTATTAAAAATATAAAAAAAGAAAAGAAAAAAGCAAATGACATTTTTTGGCTGAAAAATGCTAAGGTATATAGAAAAGTAAGCATTTTGATTAGAATGCTAAAAAACCCTTAGATCACTAGGTTTCTTCCCTATACTTTATCAAAAATTTCACTAATTAGTGCCACTAAAAAGCTTGAAAACAACAAAAATTATGTAGAAAAAGGTTAAAAATCGATAAAATTATCTATAAATTGATTAAGTTATTCTCCAACAATGATGCCAAAGATTTAATGTGCATCATACTTACCAAAATTAATTGTAAAACTAGGTCAAAAAAGAGGTAGTAAAAGGGAAGTCTATATCGTACTCAAAGGAATAAAAGTTAATCAATAAAAATGGAATGTAAAATAAAGGGATTTTCAAAAGTAATCTAAATAAACAATTAAAAGTAAAATTATAGTGAAGCAAATAAAAGATGAGAATCAAGTCTAAGGGAATTGATATTATGATTTTTGGATTTCTCATCAATACTTAAGCAATTTACTCATAATTCAATTATATAACCTATGAATACCTAAAAGCTAGTAGTAAACTTGCAAGTTCTTAATGCAAATTAACTAAAACAAGTAACCAATCAATTCTTTATTACTAATTTAATTTAGGTCAAATGCCGAAATCTATATAAGAATAGTTTTAAGCATTCAAAATCAAGTTAAGGATAAATTTAATAGTTCTATAAACAATAATTGCTAAATTAGTTTTCTTTTTTTCTTAGGCAACTAATACTTCATCCAAACATCAAATCACCAAAGCATAATTGCTATTGATTTACAATTAATCATCCTAATTCTACAAGCTAGAATTAATAACAGTCAATCATATAACTTCAAATTACCAAGAATAACCAACTAATGGGCCTTTATTAGCTAATTATCAAAACAATCATAATCAATGATGAATAAAAAATAAAAAATAATCAAATTATAAATAAATTAAAGAGAAAAGCCTTAAAATCAAATTGAAATTGAAGCGTTCAAACCTTTTAACTTTGAAAGAAAATTACCACTTATGATTATTTACATAAGAAACTTGGAGAAAAGGATAGTTGTTGTCTAATATGAATAAAAGCATTTGGAGGCACAAAACCTAGCTATATTTTATTTCCTAAGGTAGAAAATTTACTAGCCAAGTTAATATGTCTCCTAAGGTTAAAATAAATAAACCCTTGCTTAATTTAAAAGTTTAGAACCTAATTTACTTAATATGTTTACAATAATAAATTCCTATCAGTCAACTTCCAACTAATGTTTAATTAAAAAAAAGGCATAGTTTTACTAATTCCTAAACATAAACGTTGTTGTACTGGGTATAAACTAATTTTAAGCACTAATTTAAGCTCAGTTAAACTTCCATAACTTTAGATATAACCCAAAAATTGTGATCGAGTTAGATTGCCAGAAACACTACTCTATCTTTATGATCAAATTTGACTTTCCAAATATTTAATTTAGGTTCTAGCCAAGATATGAAATTTTAGAACTTTCTCTTAACTTTCCAATGGCATAAAGATAAGCTAATCTAGACCTTTGAAACTTAAGTTATAGTTTCAAATTTGAAATAGTGTCAAAATCTAGTATTAATTAATTAATTTAATAATATTGCAAAATTATAATCCAGCTACAAAATAAAACCAATTCCATTAAAATAAGAACATGTAATACTGTAAGGGGAAGAAAATAAGAAGAAATAATATAAATAATATTTTATATATCAATGTGCATAAAAAATTTGGTAATTTTTATTGAAGAAAATTCACTTCTTTTATTGATTACTAAAGATTTAATTATATAGCCATTCTCTTTTTCTACTAAAACCTTCAAATTTTTAAAGGCCACAAATGCATAGATTTTTATTTTAGGAAGTAAACCCAGGTTTTATAGTGTAATAATCAATATCTAGCAAGAAATACTTATTTTTACCAAGTGATAGTGGATCGATAAGATCATAGACATTAGCTTGAACAAGTTAAAGCGTTTTCTTTTTGCTTTTAACATGGATTCTTTTAGGAAAATTTTCCTTGCATGTTTTCCAAAGAAGCAAGCTTTACATAATTGATTGGAATGGTTGGAAGATAATCTCCTTTTTATTATACTCTTGTCTAGATGTCGATATCTTTACTTGATTTCATATACGTTTCAATAATTTTCTATTTTGATCAATTTTATTTTCTTCTAATATCTTATGGTTAAAAGTTAAAATGAATTAAATAAGTAGGTGCTTTTAAATTCTAATGTTTATATTATATGAAAATTGATAACAATATTTAAGTAGTGGAAAGGTGTGTTCTATGGTATCTTTTAAAATTCTGGGGTATTGGAATCCTATATACGTGGTCAAATCAACTATGAACAGCTGGAAATTCTGTCAGGTGGTAACATTTGGATTATTTGCATATTTACCCACATTTAATCTTTTATTTACAGAATCCATCATCCCACCAGCATGCAAAGTTCCACTCTACCTTTTTCTTTCGATCTTTCCTCAATCAAATATCTCTCATTCATTAATGGAAGGCACCATCGAACACAACCAACCACTTCTCACTTCCATAAGCTAACCAGAACCAACCCACTAAGGCACTATCATTTTCAGTGCTGTTGCCATCGGCATCTTTCCTATCATCGGCCCTAAAGATTTCGCTAGGGAGTTTTTTAAAGAATCCAAAAATCTATGGTACTTGGCTAGTCCCACCATCTTCACTTCCATTTCCCAATACTCCATCAGCGCCATCATTTAGGTGTCTGCCGGCCATGTTAGCACCATCGAACTCGCTACCTTCTTCGTCGAGAACTCCATCATCCCCGATTTCTGTATAGGCATCATGATAAACTTTATCAATTTATACCATAGCTTTAAACTGCAGTCTGCATTGCAATTGAAGTGATCAATCTCTGTAATCACAATTTATAATAACTTTACAATGTAATAATCTCATTTGTTGGCATTTTTTCATAGTCGCATCACATAATGCTAGCCGTAACAGTAACTTACAAACATGATCTACTACATTGTATAAACTTCATTTTTCAAATACGAAGAAATGGTTAATAATTTGTTGATTTAATATTGAATATTCAACTTGGAATGGGCAGTGCATTAGAAACACTATGCGGTCAGGCTTTCGGAGCTAGGTAGATACTTAGGGATATACATGCAAAGGTCACGGGTGATTCTCATAACAATAGCTTTGGTTTTGAGTCTTCTTTACATTTTCGTGGGCCCACTTCTGAAATTGATTGGACAAACAATGGCGATACTGACAGCAACAAGAATATTTATTATTTGGATGATATCGATGGCAATATCTAAATTTTGATCATTATGTTGCTTAGCATTTCCTGCTGAACGAGATAAACTATGTTTAATTTAAATTTGCATAGAGCTAAAGTGAAAACGTGATATGTTCTGTAAACAAAAGATTAAATATGGGTAAATATGTAAATAATCCAAATTTTACCACTTGGTAGAATTTCCAACTATTCATAATTGATTTGTCCACGTGCACAGGGTTCCAAAACCCTAAAATTTTAAAAGAGACTATAAAACGCATCTGGTGGAAATCATAACTCATTCGAAAGCCTTAGAAGTCATATATAAAATGTTATTAGATTAAATAAATAAGATGAAAGTCATGATAGTTATGTGCAAATTTTACTTATAATTATATATAATCATAAGCTTTTCATTTGCGAATATTTTTCATTCACATAAATTAAGTAGTTTGACCATAATCACTAACCAAGGTTACATATCAAATTCTCATCATGTAACTAGCCAATAAAGGTTAGTAAAAATAACTAATTAACATTCATGTGAATTCACATTTGTACTTTCATATTTTCTTCATTTTTTAATTGCGAACTATTATTAAAGATAACATGAGTGAATGTAACTTTAAACATGAAAATAACATCCTTACTTTTACTTAGACCCACTGAGATATGGCTTTATTTTTAATAAAAATTTTAAACTTTTAAGATAAATTTAAATATTTATTGATAACAGAAATAAGTTTTATCTTTATAAATTAACCTTAATTCAATGTGCTCTTATTTTCTTTTTAGAAAAAGACATTGATCCAATGCACTCATTTATCCTAACATTCAAACACATTGATATATATACACTTTAGATATAATGAAATTTCATGACTTACCCACCACTTAATTAACTCGGTGGTAGTTTTGAATTAATAAAAATATAATCCATGAATAGGATGGTTGCAAGGTAGTTAATGAGTTATTAGATAATTACTATTAAAATTCCTAAAATTTTGTATTTATCATTAGCTCCCTCGAAATCAGTGAACAAAACTTGAATGAGTATCTGATACCAATCATGATGATATGAACTATTGAAACCTGATTTTGATAATCTAAACTACTGCTACCCATAATATGATAATCTAAATATATAGTATCCCAAATATGATAATCTGATACCAAATTCTGACTCAAATATGATAATATGAACATCTTATACTAAAATTCTAACCTAAATGTGATAATCTGAACATTTTAACCCTAATTTTGATGATCTAAATCACTAATCCCTAATTCTAATAATCTAAAACCCATATAATCCTTTAATTTAAAAATTTGATACCTATATATGATAATTTGAAAAAGTTGATATGAATAATACTAATTACATAAACTAGTTCCATTTAAGCTAGTAATTTGATTGACATCTTAACCGTACAAGTTGATAATCTGATTAATATCTCCTATCTAATTGTACTATTTAATTATTCTCTTTAATAGTCTAACACAATAATCTAAATTTAATAATCCAACCAATGAATATCAATTTTTTGCTAGTCAATGGGCCGATGAAAATTAGAGCATTTCTTGTTAGCAACCATTAAAAATTGAGGCTTTGTTTATAAATGATTGATGAAAATCAAGGTTTTCTTCTAAATAATCTATAAAAATTAGGGCTATGCTAATAAGCAATGGATGAATATCAAAGCTTTATTGATAATTAATTGGTGAAAATTAAGGTTATGCTAATAAGCAATTGATGAAAATTATAGCTATACTACTAAGCAATTGATGAAAATTGAGGCTTTGTTAATAAGTGATTGATGAAAATTAGGGTTACGCTGATAAGCATCTGATGAATATCAGGATTTTATTGATAGGCAACTAACGAACATCAAGGCTGTACTGATAAGGTACAAATGAAAATCAAGACTTACTTGATAAGCGACTGATGAAAATCAAGGTCTTGCTTGTTGACGATCAATGAAAAATTGAGGCTTTGCTCACATTAAAAAGTAATAATAAATTAGTATAAATAATAATGAACTATTAGAATTCTTTAAATCATAATAATAAATATGATATTCATGATATTTAAAAAAGTATAAGGATATTATACTCCCTCTCTTCAATTCATGACCATTTAGGTCCAATAATGTACTTATTGTTAGATAACCTTAAAAATGAATGGTATGTTTCACACATTTTTGTGGCCTCACATGTAAAAAAATAATATTAAGCTAACATTATAGCACAAAATAATATAGATAAACTCTATCTTTTGTAACAATGTGTAACAATAAGCAAGTCATAATTGTAAAAATAATCTCATAATAATAGCATCATGTGCTAATGGTGTCATATGTGCTTATGATGTTATAATTATTCAAGAGTACATTATTAAGGCAAAACATTGTACTGCCTTCAAGATATCCCATACAAATAAGACTCAAGGCATGGTACAAATAGAAATATAATTGCAATAATGATGACGATGGATATGTTTATTTATTATTTTCAAAAATGATTTTCTATTTTTTTTAAAAAGAAGTTGCTGTTTGATAAATTATTTTTAAAAATTGTAACTTTAAATATATAACTTAAAAATAGAAAAATAGAAACAAGTTTTTGATGTTTTCTTAACTTATTCTTTTATTTTGAATGGTAATTTTGTAATTAAATGATTTTTTTTTACTTTTCAAAATGCTCTTTATTCTTTGTTTTTTTTTTTTCAAATTTCAAAATAATTTTTGAAAATAATATATAGTAAGCATGGAGATATGTAACAAGGGATCCACGTACGGAGAGCTGATGAACTCTATAATAAAAATTCACCAGTATAAGTAAAGTTTTTCAGTTGGGTTACAGATCCATACTCTAGATTACAAACTCCGAATCACTTGTATATTAATCCTAAACTTGCCTCTTGCAAAAATTAATATGCAGCTGCCCTACTCTGGCATGATAATATAGGGATCTTCACATTACATTCTTAATAAAAGGAAGAGCACACAGACTCTTTCGTAATGTGAAGTAAGAAAACATGCCAATTCATGTGTTACTAAGCATTTCTTTAGACAATTAGTATATGAGATTCAAATCATGAATAACAGACATTTGATAGATAAAACGGGTCATGCGTCGGAAATGCATTACAAAACAGAGGCTTTCTAATGATAAACTTACTGACCGGTCTTTGCAATAAAAATTTTAATCAGCCACCGATAAGTGGAAATGCAAACAGCCACAGCCACCTATAAGTATAAGTGCAACTAGAAGAGCTGTTTTACTTCCTCCCTACTTCTGTTGTGCAATACATAGAGGCTGTTATAGAAAATTTTAAATTCCGATAATCTAATATATAAATTTGAATGCAGACAAGTCATTTAATCTGGAAAAAATGCAAATAACCCATTCAATTTTGGGGTGATTAAATTTTCTTTTTTTAATTTTGAAGACTTACAAATTACTCCTTTAAACTTTACAAAATTTGAAATTAATACTTATCATCCACTTAATTATTTTATTAAATACTGTAATTTTCTTTAATAAAATTTTTAGATAAGAATTATAATATTATAGTATAATAAATTTTTTGGACACTTTTTCACATAGTTTTTATATTATTTAATTCATAGAAACAAAATTATATACAAAGAATTTTAATTAAATACTTGTCAATAAAGTACGAAATTATATGAAAAAAAAATAACAAAATAAATTAATATTTAATAATATTATAATTCTTATTTAAAATTTTTATTAAAAAATAATATAATTTAATAAAAATGATTAATAAAATAGATGATGAGAGTTAATTCCAAATTTTGTAATGTTTAAAATAGTGATTTCAAAATTTCAAAGATTAAAGAGACAAAACCTAATCACTCCAAAATTAAAGAGATCAATTTGCATTTTTCCCATTAAAGCAAGCTAGGCCAGAGAGTGGCAAGATAAATTGATATGCCAAAAGTTTTGCTCATCACTCATCTACCTTAGGACGCCAATAAATGCGCACATATTGGGCCTAAAACTAGAAGTAACTGACAGATAGTTCTAGGGTCTGATCCCTGACCATCTCTCAAACCTTATTGAATTAGCAGACTTTCACATTATCACAATACACTTTGCCAATATATGCTGCAGAGGCTTTCAATGCACTTCGGGTATGCTTTACACAAAAAATTGTGATGCGAAAAGGTGTACTACTATCCAAAGATGAGTACATTTAAAGCCTAGTATTTGACTTTATTGAAGACTCTGGAAAAAGTGCAATAACATCCCAGAAATAATTAACTGCACTGCCAAGTATAATTTTGTAAACAATGGTTCAATATATACAGTCCTCAAAAGGAGAGAGAGTGAGACATTTTCAGTTGGTAGCATCGTTTATAACAGCCAAATAAGAAACTTAGGCTGACATTAATATACCCACTAAGATGAAAACAACGGTATCAGTAGCATTACGAAATTAGCAGAAGGATAATTAACTGAGAAAATGAATCAGGAACCTCTAACCCAGCAGCCGGAGCATTATCTCGTATTCAATTTGGGACTCTGCCCCGTTACTCTTCAGTTGCCCCGTTACTCTTCTCCATGCAGAACTCACATTCTTCATGAAAAAAATAAGGAGTTTCGATCAAGTTTTATGTTGACTGTCAAAGGCTTAACACAATCCAAAGGGAAGTAATGGCTTCCACTTGAGTTACAGGCTGGTGCTATGTAATTCAGCTCTCTTTTTTTTTTTTTTTTTCCGAAAAAACATACCTACCCTCAAAATTTGTGGCCATTTGCAAAACTCAAAGTGCAGTTCTCAACTCAAACCAAGACGGTGCACGTTTGTCAGTAATATTAATTATAAGGGGTAGTGCAACTGTAATTTCTATAGCTAAACAACAAGTCAATACACAGCAACATGATGATGCGCCTCATGAAGTCATCAAGCATTATTATCATGTGTTCAACTGGACCTCTCATTAAACCAATAAGCATAGTTTTTTAAACAGATATCATAATCATTAAATCATTAAAAGCATAAAACACTTCTGACAGAGAACAAAAAGACAAAGACAGAGTATCTTAAGCAGACTTGATGCATTGCTTACGGAGAAAAAATAGATACGTCAGTATAAAAATCTTCACTAGACAAACCAGTAAATCAAAATTTTTGCTACTGCCTTTGTATACATTACAAGTGTAAATGCAATAATTAGGCTTTACATATCTATTACTTTAAAATTTAATGAATGATTAATTGACTGAGATATATCTAATCTGCTTCTAAAAGTGACCTCACTTATTGATTATAAGAAAGCATTGCTTGCTGAATTCCTATAGAATATCAAATAAGTTCAGGAATTGTAATCATTTTTTGTTTTTGCTTTTCAAATCAACAAATTTTCCCCTCAAAAGGATGAGAGGGAGAAAATTCCGTGTAGCAGAATATACCACCTATTTTGTGTTCTAGATCATGGCCTTGTTAAGAAAACAATGGTGGAAGTATATGAGATCAACTCTATGGAAATGCATGGCATCAAGTGATCATGTTCTTCTACTTCAAAAACAGTTATCAGTTGCTTGTAACCAGTGAGTCAGGTAAAACCATTAATTGTCACTATTTTTTACATCTGTAATCTGAAGATAACATGGAATGGTAACCCATAAAAATATAATGCTACAGAGAGCTTCATATTTCACATAAATAATTGATCTAAACTTTATAAGTAGGAAACTTTTGAAAATTAAGCTATTCATGGCTCTTAGATTTATGGAGCAAGCAACTTATTCTAATGGAAAACTAAAACTACGACATAGTTGTTTCTTTTTGTCTATGAACCACAAGCCAATATTCATGGCAGTTTTAGGCATTTGAACAAACAATGGAGTGCTTCTAATCAAACCTCTAGTAAAGGACTCAACTTGATATTTATCAAAACCACATCAATGGAAAAGATAATCCTAAAGATATGATGCCAAACTCACTAAACTTGAGAACAATAACTCCACAATGTAAGCGAATATGAGATTAAAGAAATCGTACCTTCATTAAGTTTTGATAGAGATTTTCCAGATTTTGGGTATTCTGTCTCCTGATTTGAAATTCACTGACCAGAGCAAATTTTAGCGTTATTCTCACAATCATTTGATGATATTTAACGATTTCTACCTCTAAACTTCAGATTACAATCTTCCACTGCCAAGCAAAAGTAATTCATCGCCAAGCAAAGAACTTTGAGTGAAGGGTAGAACATGAAATCTCCTTTCATTTAAGGATATTTTGGAAGTACAATCTGCGTAGATTCTCGCGAAATTATCATCGCGAGTCTATATGGCAATCTTTGTGCAAGAAAATCAAAGATTCCAGTAAAATCATCACCAGCCATCTTCAATGCGGTAAAAATCTTCAACAAGAAAATAAAAAATCTCGCCTTGCTTGTCGCTTCATCAATGAAAGGTTGCTTGAAGAAATTTGCTAAAGAAACTTCTTGTTTAAAATCACGCATGTTTGGATCGAAGGAAGAACAATCAGAACTTTCGATACCAAAGAGCAATTGATTGAAATCTCAGAGTGCTAAAAATCTTCGGTGAAATTGATAGATTGCCTATCGGCCTACTTCCTCTGAAATCTCTCGATTTCTCTGCCTTTTCTGCTACTGTTGTCACTTGTTGGTCTTCCGAACACACCGCCTGGTCGATGAAGATTCGCAGAAAATCAAAAGCAAAAACTAAGGAAAAATCCCCCAACGGTAGCCTCGTAGTGGATCAAATCTGAAAATTCCTCAGCTCAGAACTTCCGAGTAGTTGTTGCCAAACAAAGGTACGTTGCTTTCGGTTTGAAAAGAAGAAAAAAAAATGAAAGTACCTGTCTAGTAAAATACTTTTAAAATTTATTTTTTAAAAATTATAATTTTAGAAATTGAAAATAAAAGTAAATTTTTAATTTTGTATACTAATTTCATAATTAAATAAAAAAATTATTTATTTATTAAAATATCCTTCATTGCGTATTTTTAATATTTTTAAATTTAAAAATAATTTTTTAAAAAAATTTCTGAAAAATAAAAAAAAAAGAGAATATAAGAAAAAATTTCCCACCGGTTTGTTGCCGTGCTAAATGAGAAAATTAAGTGTCTGTTTTTAAAAATAATTTTTAGTTTTTAAAAGTAAAAGAAAAAATCTATTTATTTAAGTGTTTTTCTTCTTTAATTTTAAAAATTATTTTCAAAAGATATGTTTTAAAAATAAAAAAATAAGAATAATTTTAAATTATTTTTATTTTTTTTCAAAATATACTTTATGAATGATATTTTTGTAATTCAAAATTATTTTCAAAATAATTTATTAAATACTTTCTTATTTTGATTATTTTTAAAAAATTATTTTTAAAACTTATTTTATAAAGTTATTTTTAAGGACAAAAAACTAAAATATAAACAAATATACCCTAAGTTGTTGCGACTAGGTACAAAGTTCGATTCTTCCAACATTGCATGATTTGATTCCTTTTTTTTTTTTTTTTACAATTTAAGTCAGCAAGGTAGTTAGCTTAGTGGTACTGGATCACTACTTCATCCTAGGAGGTGTCAATTTATGGCCAATGAAGGAGTGGAGGACTCATGGAACTATTAACACTTTGATAAGGTTGTGGTATGATGGGCTCGCCCTTTAAACAGTAGTTATGGTTCAAACTGAACATTCTGCAGTGAGAGAGTACTCCTATGGTAATGTCCCATGGAGAGCCGTCAACGTTGGTTGCCTTACTCTCTCTTTTTCATAACAAAAAAAAGTAGGGTGTTGTAAGTTAGCGAAGGAGTGATTAAATAATTATTATTATAATTCTTAAAATATTAATATTTATCCTATTCTATATTTTATTTATTATCATGTTGTACAAGAATAAATAAACTTACAAATTAATTAATTTAAGAGAGGAATTATAATACAATATTGATGTACTGATGTACCGGTATATTATTAAATTTTATTATACATTAAGTTTATCTTTTTTAAAGTTAAATCTAATATATTATACGATAATAAATTAATAATTAGATCTAGTGGTATACCAGATGCATTATTAATAGTATACTATAATTATCTTCCGAATTTAATTAAAATACTCTTATATATAAAAAAATGAAAAAATATTCTAAATAAAATTAAAGTACATAATTAGATTAAAATATTATTCAACAACAACATCTTTTAAAAAGATATAATAATATATAAATATGGATTTATTCTATGGTAATAGAATAATATTTCATGTATACAAACACACATGTATGTGTATGTATATCAAGTATATGTATGTATAACAAATTAATATAGCGAATTACAATAGCTTAATTGAAGAATATAGAATTCAATCTACTTGGCATAAAATCTTAAAAAATATATAGAAAGGTAATATACAGAATCAACACAAGTATTATAAATATAATTTAATATTCTCATATAAATGTTTTAAATAAAAATACTAAATCAAAATACAACCAATAATATAATTTTTTTAATTTTAATTTTATAAGAAAAGGATATGTAAAAGAGATGACTGGCAGAGAAGACTTAAAAAGAAAATTTATTTTAATTTTAACAATTTTAAATTAATTTTTCTTAATACTATTCCATGAGCTTTTATTTGCTTCCAGAGGATAATCTTATATAATATTTGATGTATAAAAGTAAATTTTTAAATAAATTAAATAATCTATTTAAAATTCTCAAATATAATATAAGTTTAAATTATATAATTTATCATATATTATTAGGTTTTATAAGGTGTGCCAAATCAAACTTTAATTTTCAATAAATAAGCAACTTCGCATGATGAAAATATTAAAACAGTGATAGCTGATATTTGGTGCATTAAGCGAATAGACAATTACTTTCATACGTAGATGACTGAAATCATGACACAAAAAATCATGACAAATGTTTTGATATTATCACTTTCAATAATAAAACTTCAAAAGGAAAAAAATGTGTTTGTTGAGGTGGAGGACAAGCTTGTATCCAACTTCTAAAGAGATCTCTTATATATAATTTCGGGTATATTAATATTTCAAAATTCAAGATATGAGGCATCCTATTTTTGGGAAAAAAATTATAGGTAATTGAATTTTGATAATTTCTAAAATTATATTTGTATATTGCATGTTATATATAAGTTTATAATTCAAAATACTAGAAATATAAACTTTATAAACCATTTGGTGCACTAGCTAACATGATGTATTTGTCCACTTGTATTTTAATCCTTTAATGTATATTATTTAATTCACCCGACACCAGGAGAAAATAGTGGAATTGGCTCAAAATTAACCAAAAATATTAATGATAGTTTTTCCTGAATAAAAATGCCAGCATAAATATCATCCTTGTGAAATAATGAATAAATTTACAATAAATCAACGGTAGAATTGGAAATTTTTACTCACCCTTTGTATGGTATAATAAAAAATAGTTTATTTTATTTTAAATTAATTTTTTAAAATAATGTTTAACTTTAAATATAAAGGGATTTCGTTTCTTTTATAATTCTTATTTTAATTATATTTATATCATTATGAAATTCATCTAATTTAACAAGAATTTTATTGTAATACATTTCATTTAGCCTAAAAAATATTATATAAAAATTTATCCCTTTTTCTAATATTGTATTTATCATGATACTATTAAAATTTATTTTTTAATCGAATTCCATTCATTTGTCATTACATTCCAAACAAAATAATTCTTTTGGAAATGAATTAAAATCATCATTTTTAATAAAATTTTCAAATAATAGAATTTATTTGTAAATAAATTGAAATTAAATTTATTAAAATAAAATGAAATCAATTTTAAAAAGTTACATGCCAAACAAATCCTTAAGTATAAAATTCTTTTAAAAATATATATGTTTTTAAAAAATTTTATATAAAAAATATAGATATTAAGATTCTTAGTAGGCCGGGATCCTACGTGTCCATCACTTATAACTTGACAATATTTGAATTCCTTTATTTTGATGGAGTTTTATGATGAAATTCATTTTTCGAAACATCTCCTTTGTTTTTACTTTTTATATAATTTAGAGTAAACTATTTTGCCTTCACTTAAACTTTACTTAAATTACACGAATTTTCCTTGCAATTTTAGAATATACAAATATGGACAAATGGGACATTTTAATTCATTTTGGATTAAATCTTGTTTTAGCATGAATTTAATTGCTATAATCATGTGTTGCCTTTTTTCTTTAAAAATTTAGGAGGAACTCTTCAAAATGATAATCTAGCTTGGTCCACATCAAAAGTGTGCCAATCTATCAGACTATCATAATTCATTTCAATTCATTTTAAATGTATTTTTCATTTAAAGGTGATGCTTAAAAGCAAGATGTTGCTAAACAACAAATGAGTTATAAATAGATGTTATAATTGATGAAGGCAATCAAGAATGGATAGAACAAAAAAGCACACACTAATATCAAATGGAGATGATAGTAGATAAGTCTATGCCAACAACTTCTTAAACAAGGGTTTATTAGAGAGTATTAAAGATTTGAGTAAAAGTCTTTATGTTAATGTTAATGAACCTTATCAGAAACTACATTCAAACGGGATTCAATTGTGGCTTCCATCATACCTCACGATGAAACTAGAGATGTTGCTACAAAGATCAACATATCAGCACATTTGAGAGGAGATCGTAGTGCAAGGTTTACCTTCTAATTATATTAGGCTTTCTATTCATGTTTAGTATAGTTTGTCCTAATATTTAACTTATTATTTTTGTCTTGTTTGCAAAGTTTGTGTGTTGCTATCCTCTATTCTTAGCTTTCTCATATGGATAAGTTGAGGTATCCTCTCTTCCTTGCAATATCATTTTATGTGTGTAAAAAAAAAAAATAGCATGTACAAACAAATTTTATCTATACTAATAGAAACGGGATTGAGAATGAATATATTTCATTTTTTTATTTCCTAAAATAGTCCACATTTATGTATTTTAAATTTTAAGAAAATAAAGAATAATTTTATAATTTTAAATTCAATTATTAAATTTTAAAAATTTAATATAACTTCTAAAAAATTACCTAATAACTTAATTGTATATACTTCTTTCTCTCTCAGTCTCTCAGTCTCTAACAACAATCACCAAAATTAATTAACTTTAAAATTAATTGGGCGATTGCGGCATAAAAAGAAAAATTAGGTAGAAATAATTAATTAATGGTTTGGTTAACAAAACAACTCAGGTCACAATTGGCAACCCACAATCAATTCAAATACAACCATACAACAAGTTATTGGCCGAACGAGAGACTCTTAATTTGTGCATTACAGCAGCCATATTTGTAGTAGCACTTACCTGTAATACAAAAAAAAAAAAAAAAAAAAAACGAGAATGCAGTAAATCAAGAAATGAAGGAAGAGGAGAAAATAAATTATATTGCCAGATCAGTTGCAACGTAGCAACAATAGCAAACAGGGGTAAGAGTAACGACAATAGCTCAAATGGAAGCTTTGTAATTCAACGACAATGGAGTTTCAAAGAAATAAGGTGTCAACGTCCAACTTGGTCGACGGAGCCATGATCAGTCAGCCCAAAAATTATCTTGACCCAGGACACCATACAAGTGCAATCTACAAATAAAAGGATTATATCTAGACAATTTACTCAAAGCTGCTTATAGGTTTATTCCAATTAATTAAGATCAAGCCTAAATACTCACTGTTAGGATTACAAAAAGCAAGAGACACTATAATATGTTGGGAGCCATAGGAACAATTATTAACAGAATGGAGAATTTTGATCCATAAAGGCTGAGCACTAATCAGACATGGAGGTAAAGCATCTATAAAAGGTTTAAAAAATGTTACTTGAAATTTATTTACAGTTCCATATTGTTTCTCTATTTCCGCTTGTACACTTGGCTGGGTTTCCCAGGCACAGGCAGCGCAGTTTAATCGCACTGTACATCGACTGGATCATGTTGGAGTTGTCACATGGTTTTTTCTATCTGTTTTAAACTCTCTCAAAATGGAATCTATTCTAGGCATATATGTCATGATTCTTACTTCGACGGGGTACAAATATCTAAACTAGATATTTCTAGATACCTTTTCAGACTTAGTGTTGGTACTAAGTGGTAGCGTGCATCCATCAAAGCTCCGTTGTCTTTTTTACCGGAAACCAAAAGTGCTTCTTTTTCCTGAAGCAATTACATGTGGCTAAAGTTAAACCAAACATTCTTAATTTCTTTATAGTTGAAGAAACAACTTTTTGCAACCTACGTTAATTCTCAATGACTTTTAAATGTGTAATTATTATGAATAATTCTATCAGAGAAGAGCAAACTTCTCGAAGGCAATTAAATGCAAGAAAATTTTCTTTTCATGAATTTCCTCCTTTAGGGAAGATTAGTGGAAATGTATACAAGTTGATTCCAACCTAACTTTAAATAGTAATAAATGTTCGGTAAAGTTGAAAATAAAAGTAGTTTGAGACGAGAGAATGTCACTGTCCTTAAGAAATTGTCGACCTCCCTTCATGCAGAAATATATGACCAGAAATTCTCCCAGGGATACAATAGACTCCTTTACTTTATAAAGCATAATTAAGGAGGTAACAAGCAAACAAAATAAATGAACTCAACTAAAGAACATACACTACAACAAATCTATTAATTTTCGATGTTATTTCCGATGGATATCCAACAATCGATTCTGAACGTCGAAAATTTGTCAAAAAATCATCGGAATATTAATTGGAAATCAGAATATTTATATATTATTTTTTTCGATATTTGTGTTCGTCAGAAATTCCCTCTCAATTGTCGAAAAAAAGTAATAAATAATTTTATAAAATTGCATAATATAAGAAATTTTACATTAATTGCTGATGTGAAGTTTCTGACGTTTACAAGCGTCGGAAAACTGTATCCAGCCAAATTTGCGACGTTCTGGGACATCAAAAGGCGTCGGAAAATTTGGAATCATTTTCCAAAACTGGGAAAACCCGATTATCCTTCATTTTGGTTCCAATCATCCTTTTTTGCCCTAACCTACCATTCTTCCTCATCGCTCAACTCACCGTTGCTGAAGCCAACAAGAGCTACCATTTGAAGTGCTGTCATCATCTCACTCAGCCTTCTTCCATTGCTCTGAACAACAGTAAGTGAGTAATTTTTGAGTTACGTTTGGTTAGGTTCTATCTCTGTCGGTAGGGTTCTTTTCTTCTCTGATTGCACTTGTATTGGATTGTTCAAATTTCAATGTTACCTTCTTCTCCCATCCCCCTTCCCCTTATTTTGATTTTTCCCACTTCCCTATCAATTTTGTTCTACCTCTCTTCAATTTCTTTCAACCTCTGTTTAAATTCCCCTGTTCATTGGGGATGTGTTTTCATTTTATTGAAATGATAATGTTGCCTGTAGGCGTTGAATGTGATAAGATTCTGTCCAGATTTACTAAAGTGAAATTCGTTGTCATAGCCCCTTTTTTTATTAGAGGTTTAAGGGTTTTTTTCTATCAAAAATTGGTATACTTCCCTTTGTTGTAATCTTGTTCGGTGGCTTATATGTTTATTTGTGATTATTTTTTGTGAAAAAATATGTTTATAATTACTCAATACTGTGATTTCGAGTTGTGATTGTCTCTCCAACGGGCTTTTTCTCTGGCATGCAGGGTCCAGTGCTGTTGATGTCAAATCATTAAGCGATGAAGAATGGAAGAAGCGACTGACAAAGGAGCAATACTATATTACTTGTTGAAAGGGGACTGAGAGAGAGGGCTTTCACTGGGTATATTGTTAAATGGCTTTTATAATTTTAGGCTTGTTAATCATGCTTAATTGCTCACAGTAAGTTTGAGTGTAGAAGGAGCATATATTTTATGTGATTATGTGATAGAGCTTAATCAATTGTCATTGCTCCTGTCTTCTGAAATGTAAATTTTGAGATGTTTCAGTAGTCTAATTAAGTCTGTATTTTGTTTATTGTTGAGAGGCCTGCGTGCTTGATGAAGAAAGATTGGGCTCAAACGTAGAGTGTCTTTTTGGTAGGAATCTATTAGCATACGTCAACTCAATTCTCCTTTTTCTTTTTTTTTTTTTGATTAATTTCAGGGAATACTGGAATACCAAAATTGAAGGAACTTACCATTGCATATGCTGTGACACACCTTTATTCGAGTGAGTACTATACTTGTCTGAAATTTATAATCAAATGCCATCTTTCACACTGAACTGAATTCTCCTGTACTGATTCAGTTGTTTTATCTTTAACAAATCATCAACCAAGTTTGATAGTGGAACTGGCTGGCCATCCTATTACCAGCCCATCAGGAACAACGTGAAGTCCAAGTTAGATCTGTCAATCATTTTCATGCCTCGCCAAGAAGTCCTTTGTGCTGCTTGTGACACTCATCTTGGCCATCTTGTCAAGTATTTGGGCTTGACCAGTGATGATATTTTGATGAGTTAGTCCTTAAATCAGCTTTTGAACTTTTGTTCATTTTGTAGAATTTTATCATCTCCATGTCTCTGTTCGGCTATCTTACGAATTCAACCAAGGATCTAATTTTGATGGTACTGATTGAACAATCTTTAAGAAAGAATGAACTTTGAGTTCTTGCCTTGTACCTTTTCGTTTCATCAATTCTTATCTACAGTCTAATATGAGCTTTTTGCCTTATTTATCATGAACATGGTTGTCAAAATCACGTTTTACATTGTAAAATCGTGCGATTTTACGTCTCAAACACAGCCATCCGAGTTCGATCACAGAGAAAAATCGCAGATGGTGGGATCATACTAGGATCGCGATTTTCACCGTAAGATCGGTTGAATTGTGCGTGTCAAACGATCCCATCTAAGGGTAGAAATTGCATCTGATGTCCCCCAATACGACTGCGTTTTTGTTTAAAGTTTAGAAAAAAAATACATTCAGCCCATTCTCGAAATCCCTAATCAGAAAATCCAACTTACTTCAATTCGGGAGCTATGCTGGAGCTAGAAGGTAGAATTGCTTGGAGCTATTGGACACCCATCTATCGCCGAAGAAAAGAACATCGCCGGAAAGAACATCGCCGGAGAAGATGCTGCTCAGATACATAAAAGATGAACTCCGACCAAGGGAAAACAGAGGACGTCGATTCTGCACTTCTGCTGGGAGGTAAATCATAAGAGTCTGAGAGTAGACATACTTAGATTTCTATAATATAGGATATATTACCTGGATTTCTGATATTTTTGAAGCTAAAAAATGGCTTCATCCAGTGGTGCAAGTGCAAGTGGGAGTACGGGTGCAAGTAAAAAGATTGTTAGAAAAAATGCTCCAAGAAACAGAAGTGATATAGGATGGCAGCATGGTTATGAAGTTGAAAATGATGCTAGAAAGATTAAATGCAAATATTGTGAGAAGACTTTAACAGGAGGTATCTACCGGTTAAAGCATCATTTGGCTTGTACAAAAAAGGATATTGGTGCTTGCATTTCTGTTCCTGATGATGTAAAGAAACTTATGTTGCAGATTTTGATTGATATGGAGGAAAAATCAAGTTCTAAAAAAAGGCATGGGTTTGATGGAGGAGAGGATAGCATGGAGGATACTAATAATGGAGGAAAGGAGAAGGATGTGGCATTGCCATCTATATTCAAGAGGAGTACAAATCCAAGCACACAATCAACTATTAATCAGATGTACAAGAAGAATTTAAGAGAAGAAACATGTTAACAAGTTGCCAAATTTTTCTACACAAGTGCCATACCATTCAATTGTATAAAGAATCCTGAATTTGAGAAGATGTGCTACTTGATTGGAAAATATGGAGTTGGATTCAAGCCACCATCATATCATGAGATTAGAGAAAAGTACTTGAAGCAAGAGATGACCCGTACAGAAGAATTACTAGCAGAGCACAAAGCTGAATGGAAGAAAACTGGATGCACAATTATGACAAATGGATGGACTGATAAGAAGAGAAGGTCTATTTGTAATTTTTTGGTCAATAGCCCTAAAGGGACAGTGTTTCTAAAATTTGTAGATGCTTCAGACATATGCAAAACTGCAGATAAAATTTTTCAAATGATAGATGAAGTTGTAAAAGAAGTTGGGGAAGAAAATGTTGTCCAAGTTGTCACAGACAATGCTATAAATTATAAAGCAGCTGGGCAAATGTTAATGGAGAAAAGGAAGAAACTATATTGGACTCCTTGTGCAGCACATTGTATTGATTTGATGTTAGAGGATTTTGAGAAAAAAATCAAGGTTCACAATGAGACAATAAAAAAGGGAAGAAAAATCACAACTTTCATTTATTCAAGAGTTTTATTGATTTCCATGCTAAAGACCTTCACTAAAGGCAAAGACTTGATTAGGCCAGTGTTACTCGATTTGCTACTGCTTATTTGACTTTGGGTTGTCTTTTGGATAATAAAGGAGAATTGACAGCGATGTTTGGGTCTACACAATGGAGTTCTAGCCATTTTGCAAAAATAAAAGATGGAAAGATGGTTGAGAATTATGTTTCAAATGGTAGGTTTTGGAAAAATATTATGAAATGATTGAAAGCTGCCTATCCTTTTATCAAAGTGCTTCGTATGGTGGATTCAGATGAAAGACCAGTCATGGGATTTATTTATAAGGAGATAGACCGTGCTAAAGAGAAACTACAAGAAAATTTTAAAAATGTCAAAAAAAGGTAAATATAAGTTATTTTTTAGTTTATTTAGATATTCAATAATTTAATTTTTTTTTCTTACACATATAAACAAAATTTAATTTGATTTATGTAATTTTTTTAGCTACCAACCATTGTGGGATATTGTTGATGAAAGATGGGATGCTCAACTCCATAGGCCTTTACATGTTGTAGCCTATTACTTGAATTCTCACTTCCATTATAGTAATGATTTCAAAGCAGATAGAGAAGTTAAACAAGGATTGTATCAATGTATGGAGAGGATGGTGCCTGATGATGAGGAGTTTCATAAAATTGATACACAAATGCAAGAGGATTTTTTGGTAGTAGAGTAGCAAAAAATATGAGGACTCAAAAAGCACCTGCTGAATGGTGGGATTCATATGGATATAAACATCCAGAATTGCAAAAATTTACAATATAGTTTGACTTGCAGTTCTTCTGGATGTAAAAGAAATTGGAGTGCTTTTGAGATGGTAAAATTTTATAGATTATGAGTTTATGTGTATTTGTTTTTGCAAATAAATCTCATTTCTTTTTTTCCCTAATTTGTTTAGGTTCACACAAAGAGAAGGAATCGTCTACACTAAAAGAAAATGAATGATCTTGTTTTTGTCATGTACAACTCCAAATTAATGGAGAGGAAACATATTGGCAAAGATATGAATTATGATATAGATTGTGTTTCTTCTAATGATGAGTGGATTGTGGAGGATGATGAAAATTTATCTACTAATGAAGGGTTGGAGTTGGATGGTGATAATGGTGCACATGACCTAGAGGTGGCAAATGAAAATGATGAAGTTGGGAATGTTGGTAGCAATGTAAATGGTGCATCTAAAGATTATTTGGATCTAGACCTTCAGGATGATGATGATGAAATAGAAGAAGAGGAGAACATTGACAATGATGATGAAGATCCCATGGAAGATGAAATCATGGATATTTTTAATGTCAATGACTTGCTTATATGATAAACCTCTAGAATTTTGTTTTATGTATGGTTGTTAACTTGTTATGTTTGAATTTTGACATTGCTCATGTTGTTTGTGATTTACAACATGTTAAAGAACTTTTGCTTAAGACCTTTATTTTATCTAAATTATAGATGTTTGGAATTATTTTGCCTATATTTAATATTTTAGGAAGCATATATATATAAATTTATGTATTTTTACAGTATAGGTAGGATCAAGGTTGTCAAAATCGTAGATTTTACCTAGGATCGGATGAGGGGGTTAAGATCGTAATTCGTGGGATCGTAAGTAGGATCGTAAGATCCTACCTATACTATAAAAATACATAAATTTATATATATATGCTTCTTAAAATATTAAATATAAGCAAAATAATTCCAAACATCTATAATTTAGATAAAATAAAGGTCTTATACAATAAGCAAAAGTTCTTTAACATATTGTAAATCACAAACAACATGAGCAATGTCAAAATTCAAACATAAAAAGTTAACAACCATACATAAAATAAAATTCTAGAGGTTTATCATATAAGTAAGTCATTGACATTAAAAACATCCATGATTTCATCTTCCATGAGATCTTGATCATCATTGTCAATGTTTTCCTCTTCTTCTATTTCATCATCATCATCCTGAAGGTCTAGATCCAAATAATCTTTAGATGCACCATCTACATTGCTACCAACATCCCCAACTTCATTTTCATTTGCCACCTCTAGGTCATGTGCACCATTATCACCATCCAACTCCAACCCTTCATTAGTAGATAAATTTTCATCATCCTCCACAATCCACTCATCATCAGAAGAAACACAATATATATCATAATTCATATCTTTGCAAACATGTTTCCTCTCCATTAATTTGGAGTTGTACATGACAAAAATAAGATCATTCATTTTCTTTTGGTGTAGACGATTCCTTCTCTTTGTGTGAACCTAAACAAATTAGGGAAAAAATGAGATTTATTTGCAAAAACAAATATACATAAACTCATAATCTATAAAATTTTACCATCTCAAAGGCACTCCAATTTCTTTCACATCCAGAAGAACTGCAAGTCAAACTCAATATCCTTATTGCAAATTTTTGTAATTCTGGATGTTCATATCCATATGAATCCCACCATTCAGCAGGTGCTTTTTGAGTCCTTATATTTTTTGCTGCTCTACTACAAAAAAATCCTCTTGCATGTTTGAAATCTTCAAGTTGTGTATCAATTTTATTGAACTCCTCATCATCAGGCACCATCCTCTCCATACATTGATACAATCCTCGTTTAACTTCTCTATTTGCTTTGAAATCATTACTATAATGGAAGTGAGGATTCAAGTAATAGGCTGCAGCATGCAAAGGCCTATGGAGTTGAGCATCCCATCTTTCATCAACAATATCCCACAATGGTTGGTAGCTAAAAAAATTACATAAATCAAATTAAATTTTGTTTATATGTGTAAGAACAAAAATTAGATTATTGAATATCTAAGTAAATTAAAAAATAACTTATATTTACCTTTTTTTGACATTTTTAAAATTTTCTTGTAGTTCCTCTTTAGCATGGTCCATCTCTTCATAAATAAATCCCATGGCTGGTCTTTCATCTGAATCCACCATACAAAGCACTTTGATAAGAGGATAGGCAGCTTTCAAGCATGTCATAATATTTTTCCAAAACCTACCATCTGAAACATAATTCTCAACCATCTTTCCATCCTTTATTTTTGCAAAACGGCTAGAACTCCATTGTGTAGACCCAAACATTGCTGTCAATGCTCCTTTATTATCCAAAAGATAATCCAAAGTCAAATAAGCAGTAGCAAATTGAGTAACAGCTGGCCTAATCAAGTCTTTGCCTTTAATGAAGGTCTTTAGCATGGAAATCAATAAAGTTCTTGAATAAATGAAGGTTGTGATTTTTCTTTCCTTTTTTATTGTCTCATTGTGAACCTTGATTTTTTCCTCAAAATCTTCTAACATCAAATCAATACAATGTGCTGCACAAGGAGTCCAAAACAATTTCTTCCTTTTCTCCATTAACATTTGCCCAGCTGCTTTATAATTTGCAGCATTGTCTGTGACAACTTGGACAACATTTTCTTCACCAACTTCTTCTACAACTTCATCTATCATATTGAAAATTTTATCTGCAGTTTTGCATATGTCTGAAGCATCTACAGATTTTAGAAACACTGTCCCTCTAAGGATATTGACCAGAAAATTACAAATAGATCTTCTCTTCTTATCAGTCCATCCATCTGTCATAATTGTGCATCTAGTTTTCTTCTATTCAGCTTTGTGCTCTGCTAGTAATTCTTCTGTATGGGTCATCTCTTGCTTCAAGTACTTTTCTCTAATCTCATGATATGATGGTGGCTTGAATCCAACTCCATATTTTCCAATCAAATAGCACATCTTCTTAAATTCAGGATTCTTTATACAATTGAATGGTATGGCACTTGTGTAGAAAAATTTGGCAACTTGTTGACATGTTTCTTCTCTTAAATTCTTCTTGTACATCTGATTAATAGTTGATTGTGTGCTTGGATTTGTACTCCTCTTGAATATAGATGGCAATGCCACATCCTTCTCCTTTCCTCCATTATTAGTATCCTCCATGCTATCCTCTCTTCCATCAAACCCATGCCTTTTTTTAGAACTTGATTTTTCCTCCATATCAATCAAAATCTGCAACATAAGTTTCTTTACATCATCAGGAACAGAAATGCAAGCACCAATATCCTTTTTTGTACAAGCCAAATGATGCTTTAGCCGGTAGACACCTCCTGTTAAAGTCTTCTCACAATATTTGCATTTAATCTTTCTAGCATCATTTTCAACTTCATAACCATGCTGCCATCCTATATCATTTCTGTTTCTTGGAGCATTTTGACGTACAATCTTTTTACTTGCACCCGTACTCCCACTTGCACTTGCACCACTAGATGAAGCCATTTTTTAGCTTCAAAAATATCAGAAATCCAGGTAATATATCCTATATTATAGAAATCCAGGTATGTCTACTCTCAGTCTCTTATGATTTACCTCCCAGGTCCCAGCAGAAGTGCAGAACCGACGTCCCCTGTTTTCCCTTGGTCGGAGTTCAGCTCGTGTATCTGAGCAGCGTCTTCTCTGGCGACGTTCTCTTCTTTAGCGATGGATGGGTGTCCAATAGCTCCAAGCAATCCGGCGACGTTCTCTTCTTCAGCGATTTCTGGATTAGGGATTTCTGGATTTTGGGAATTCGGGAATGGGCTGAATGTGTTTTTTCTTAAAACTTTTAACAAAAACGCAGTCATTTTGGGGGAAATCAAAAGCAATTTCCACCCTTAGATGGGATCGTTTGACACGCACGATTGAACCGATCTTATGGTGAAAATCGCGACCCGATTACGATCCCACCATCTGCGATTTTGCTCTATGATCGAACTCGGAAGGCTGTTTTTGAGACGTAAAATTGCACGATTTTACGATGTAAAACGCGATTTTGACAACCATGGGTAGGATCATACGATCCCACGAATTACGATCTTAGCCCCCTCATCCGATTTTAGGTAAGATCTACGATTTTGACAACCTTGATCATGAATGTCCTAGATCCTAACTTGTAGGATGTTCAAAGGAATGCTAAGTTTGAAAAATTCTTCTGCAATGTTAAGGAATGACTAACTCATGACCAAGATCTAGTTAAGGCAATTTTCACTTTCCGTTAATACCTTTTGGATTCTTCTTGGTGAGACTTTTTTGTTCTTCCAGTTGTGAATTGCAATTGAGTTCTTGCAACATTAAATAATTTTACTAAAGACTACACATGTTTGTTTAATTCATTCCATGTACATGTTACCTATGGAACTATTGTCCTAATTTTTTAATTGAAAGGCATGGTTAAACTTACTAGTCATTATACTGGATGAATTTTGAAAGGGCTTAAATTCATGTGCTGCAACAAGAGTAGGTTCATCTTGCATATCATCAATGATAACTGATTTCACTTCTGGTACTGCATAAATTGTTGAAAAAATAAAAAAGAAATTTTGTTGGTTTTACATCAATCTTCCACTGTGTGATACAGTTTTAATTAATAGTTAAAATGAGCTTATTTCTTACACTTTCACATTAAAATCATTAGAGCCTTCATCTTTGATTAAATTATCACTGTGGCTGCTTGTAACCTCCTTTGATTTCATAGCATCTACATTGTCACCAAATTTGTGCTTCAATGATGAAGATTGGTTTATAAATAAAATTTGAGAATTGATCATCTCATGCATAGATTTTGATGGACTCTTCTGCATTGTAGTCTGCTTGTTTGTTGCTCTGTTTCCTAATTGAAGAATGCTTCCATTTTTTTTTGTTCCCTACCCTATTCCTAATTCGCTAAAGGGATAGCTTAAATGATAATAATGTAATCACTTTAGCATTATTTAATCAAATACATTATTATCAACTTAAAAAATAAAATGTTTGTTTCTTTTGGCCGTAACAGAATTCCAGAAAGGGAAACAGAGGTAGGATGGAGAACAATATCAAACATCAAAATAGGGAGAAGAGGGGATGGGGGTCTAATAACTCATTTCGAAGGACACAACCCCTTATGATAAGAAACTGCATGCCAGTCATAAAGAATAAAATGCTTTTTTGAAATCTGCTGATCTTGCTTGAAAAATGAGTTGATAATAAATTAATAATGATATTGTACTCTACAAATACTATCCATATTATAATGTCATGGTTGTTCATTTTTACTTGTCCCTAGCTCAGTTCTCTACATTTTACACCTTTCCAGTTTGCAAGATGAATCTGAAGCGTCAATAATTCTAAAGAAGTAAATCTATCACTTTCATTTTGATTCCCCATCTCCAATATGGACAACACTACTTGTATTTTGAATATTGTAGAGCCAAAAGCATGAAATTATCTAATTTCCCAAGTCAGAACTGAGCTTGGAAGAATACGGTGCTTCTGCAACACAACAGTTAGTCGGTCGTGGGGAGGGAAGTCATAATCACTCCAATGTCAAAGTTTCTGCCCATTTTTTGGTGTTGTGTTAAAAGAGGCTAATCAACGGAAGCGAGCTTACTTGTGACTCTATATAAGATTAGTAGACCAAGTTTAGTGATCCAAGGACCAATGTGCAATTGCCGCATGGAGGACTATTCTTACAGTTGCGTCATTTTCCTTTCTTTGGCAATCTGATCATTCAGCAAGGTAACTGCTTTCACCTAGTGATCATTGTGTTTGAGCATTTTTGTTATTCCACATGTTGACTATTAGATTATATCATGTACTCAACTTGTGGCCTTATTCCTAATTCACTAATTGAAGAATACTTCCATTTTTTTCTGTTACCTACCCTATTCCTAATTCACTAAAGGGATATCTTAAAATGATATCAAAATAAGCAGTTAAGCCTCAGTCATAATTCAATACCTAAACTTTCTGTTGGAATTTGGTTGTTAAAAATAGTGACGTTGTTGAGATTTGGTTGAATATATGTATACTTATGGTATCTTTTTACATTAAGAAAAAAATAAAATTCGAGTTTAGTTTTGGGTTAAGGATTTTCAATATATAAAAAAATTAGTGTAGAAGTTAGCTTTCATTATAAATTAAGAAAAATATAGAGATTGAAATTAGCACTTTAAGTTAGAGAAAAAGAGGATTGGAAATTAACATTAGTTTTACGACGGGAAAAAAGATTTAAAAATAGTTTGGATTTTAAAGTAGGAGAAAACTAGTGTATGAAATTAGTTTAAATTATAAGTTAAAAAACATATAATACTAAAATTATTCATAGTTCTGAGGAAGAAAATGAGATTTGAAATTAGTATTATTCATAGCATTTTGTATTGCGTTTAGTTTCAACATGATTTTGTCTTAGTGCTACTAAATTACGTTCAAATTCAAGTTTTATTCATAGAAAATGACTTGCAAAACCTTTTGAAGCTTCAAAGATGGTAAAGTTGGAGTTTTTGGTGATGGACTCCATTTTTGACAAGTTTAGAAATGTATTTTTGATATTTTATGATCAAATAACACTAAATACATTAACCACACTGTGCTGGGCATTGTCAACTGAAAAAGATTTATGCATAGTATTTTCTAAGATTTAAGGAAGGTCAGTATAAGATTTTAAATTAGATGAGAGACCTATATAATTAATATAAACCACAAGGAGGGTGGTGTATTTTATCCTTATTTTTTAATATTTAGGTGTGTTTTGGTAAAATTATAATTAATAAAATAGAATTTGTAAAAGGCAATTATGGGGTGACTTTGGTGCTAATTGGTGAATCTCAACATGCAACATTATAATAAGTTGTTTTATTAATTGGACAGAGGAAAGTAGTTGGAATGAGCTTGTGGTCTTGATATATACAGTCAGCTTTCTCTCTATAAAAAAAAATAGTATTTTCTACAAAAAAATTGAAAAATCTCTTCTTATTTATTCAAAAATTGTCTTCTTCTTAATATTGCATTTATTATAATATTCTTAAATTTTTTTAATTCAATAATTCATCTTCTAATATATTTTAAAAATTATATATAAATGAACTAAAATTATTATTTTATATATAATTTATAAATAATAAAATTTATTTATAAATAAATTAAAATTATTTATATTGAAGTGAAATGAATTAAACAAAATAAATAATAAAATTTATTTGGTTTAATTCAACTTTCCTCCCATGTTTGTTTTTCTTGATACTGAATGTTAATTTTTTCTTAAATTTGAAGGTTAACATTGAAGTGTGATCGACTTGAATATTAATTTTTTCTTATTACACTTCTATGTGGCCTCTCTTTGGACAACAACTAGTCCAACCATCTTGGACATATCCAGCATATCCAACATGGTTACAATAATATTCTAGTGGATCATTACAGGTTTTACAACAAAATCCTTCAAATTAAAATACAAGAGTGGAGGATGAGGAAGATTATGGGATTGTATCATGAAATAATTTTTAATTTAAATTATTTAAATATTCAATATCTTTGTTTAAGGTATTTTGGTTGAATTATATGGACAATAGCTATGTCATTTTGATCTTAATTTCTAATATATTTTAATTTGCATTTGCATATTTTAGATTGGATTTAAAGTAGGATATATATATTTAAGTTATTTAATTAGGTGGAATTTTTTTAAAAAAAATAAAATTCTTTCAAATTTTTTTTTTCATGTTATAATTTTCAATGTCTTTATGATGAATAAGGATGTCGGAAGTGGGATGTGGCACATCTTTGTTGTAATTTTTCAACGTTGCAAAGCATAAAAAATAAACAACTTAAATGACTTGTCTTAATGATATCATTGCCATGTCATCTTTTCCAACGTACATGATTGTCAGAAAAAATTGATATGTCATTATCATATCAATACTAGTGCCATGTCAATATTTCCGATCTATGTGGCCGTTGGAAAAAAATTTCATGGCATTGCTAAGTCATGAATATGTTCATATATTTGTGATGTTTTTGGCTGTTGGAAAAGACATTAGAAAATTTTGATGAGTTTTTCGATGTATTTGGGCATCGGAATTTATGACATAGATGGACATCAGAGATGATGTTGAAAATTTTCGATGGCCGTGTACGTAAAATTTTTTTCTGGCGAGTCAAATATTGATGTTTTGGTGGATGTCGAAAATCTGTCGGAAATTGACATTTTTCGACACATTTCTGATGGATTTAGACGTCGGAAAATGACAATTTTCTTATAGTGATATAGTAGAACACCAATTGGATGAGACAAACTTTTTGCTCTCAGTAATATTGCTTTTCGTGCTATGTATAATGTGAGAAAGGCTAACTCTATTTATAGCATTTAAAAGTGTAAAATAGAGAAATTATTAGAGAAAAATCTCTTAATTCCATGGGCATATCAAAAGATTGGAGAAAATCTTGGCTTCAGTTTTAGTCCAAAAATGATAACCAATACTTTTGGTTTTGTTTGTAAAATTAATTTAAAGACAAGGCTTTTGACTAAGTCAAAAGCTTTTGACTTAGTCAATAGATGTTAATAATTAAAATCTTTTGAAATATATATTACTTTTATTCAACAATCCCCCACTTATTTCGAAAAGTTTTATAATAGCAAGTATAAAAAATAAGAAAGTTTGCTAGGTTCTTTTAATAAAAATGAAAATATCAATTTGGTATCTTTTGGACTATGAACCAAATCTAGACATACTAAGACATAGCATACAGAAATATTGGTGAAAATTTTACAATTTCTATGAACTCATAAATCTTTTGTAAGCTAAAAATTCTCATATGTTATTTTCACTAATAAATTATTTTGCTGTACGAAACAATTTTATGCTTTAGGCCATGCATGTGCTTGGTTATTTATGAGTGCTTTAGACACTTGTTAGGATCTCATAGGAGTGACCCCACTCCATACTCATATAGGTGATTCCATCAAGTGTACACTTAAATAAATGCAACACCTATAAGGAATATGAAATTCATTAAGAGCTTAACTTATCCTCACTAGTTTTATAGTTTCAAAGCACTATTTACATACACCATACAAGGGACCCATTCACTTTTGTGCTTTTAGATTTAACATTAGTTTGTTATTACTCATATGAAGCTATTTCATGGGATCGCCAATCACATAGATTGGGCTACTATCAATGTTAGATTTCTTGATTTGGCATTAGTCCCATTCCCCTTGATGATTTAAATATTTGTTTTCTATCCAAGGGTTTTGTTAAAGGATTGTCCAAGTTCCTTTTTGATTTTAAGTAATCGATAGAAATTATTCCATCTTTGAGCAATTGTTTCACAACTTTATGTCTCAATTGAATATATCAATTTTTACCATTAAAAAAAGTTTTATTCTTAGCAACGAATATTGCCGATTGACAATCACAATATATAGATACTGAAGGTCTTGGTTTTGTACCTAATGGAATGTTAGATAAGAAATTTCTTATCCACTTAACTTCACTTCTAGCCATTTCTAGAGCCACCAATTCTAACTTCATGGTGGATCTAGCTATAATTGTTTACTTGGATAATTTTCAGGCCATTACTCTACCACCAAGGGTGAACACAAAACCACTAGTAGATTTTATCTTATATGAATCAAAGATCTAGTTTGCATCACTACGTCATTTTAATATAGTGAAAAATCAACTATAGGTGATACCATGATTCATAGTACCTTTTAAATATCTCATAATTCTTAGTAATGCATTCCAATGTTCTTGGTTAGGATTGTAAGTATATCTACTTAGTCTACACATAGCATATGCTATGTTTGGTCTAGTGAAATTGATTAAATATATCAAACTCCCAATAGTTTGAGCATATTCAGACTGAGCCACTAGATTACCTAAATTTTTCCTTATATTAGTATTAACATTATAAGGAGTACTGATAAGTTTTTCTTCAATATAGCCAAAATTTTTAAGAAGTTTTTCAACGTAATGTTGTTGTAATAACATTATGGCATTCTCTCTCCTTATGATTTTAATACCTAATATAACATTAGCTTTGCCTATGTCTTTCATATCAAAGTTTGAAGCTAAGAAAAATTTAGTCTCAAGCACTTTTTTAAGATTTGTTCCAAAGATGAGTATATGATCAACATATAGACTAATAACTACATTTTCAATATTTTTAGATTTTGATACACACATTTAAAAACCATCATTTCTTAAAATTTGGTCGAATTTCACATGCCATTATTTTGGTGCTTGTTTCAAAACATACAAAGATTTTTTTAACTTATAAATTTTATTCTTTATTCTCTTATCCTAGGACCTCATAGCCCTCAGGTTGCTCCATATATATTTCTTCTTCTAAATCTCTATTTAAAAAAGTCATTTTTACATCCATTTGATGTATAAATAGTCTAAAAATAGAAGCTAAAATGAACAAAATATTTATTGAAGATGTTCGAGTCATTGGTGCAAAGGTATTAAAATAATCAATATTTTATTTTTAGTTAAAACTTTTTGTAATGAGGCGTGCTTTATATTTTTCAATTAATCCATTAGGAAAATATTTTCTTTTAAAAATCCATTTATAACTAATTGGTTTTGCACCAGAGGGTACATTAACAAGTTCCTAAGTTTTATTTTGTAAAATTGAATCAAGTTTAAACTTGATTACCTCTTTCCAAAGTTTTGCTTCAGAAGAAGAAATTGTTTCATTGTATGATAGAGGATCATTATCAACAATAAAGGTATAAAAATCACTTCCAAAAGAGGTTTTTTTTTTCTGTCTTGTACTTTTTCTCAAAACCTCATTAGTTTGTTCAATGATAGATAATGGAGAATCTAAAGTCTTTGTTACATGAGAAATTTTATGACTCAATGGATAAATGTGTTCAAGAACTCAACATTCTCTGTCTCAACTATTGTGTTACAATTAAGTACATTACTTCTTAATACAAGGAACCTATATATGACATTATTTTTTACATAATCAACAACTATACAATCAGAAGTTTTTGATCCTATTTTTTTTCTTAGGTTTAGGTAACATGACCTTAGCTAAGCACCCTCACACCTTTAAATATTTTAAGTTTGGTGCAAATCCTTTCCATATTTCATAAGGAGTTTTACTAGTTTTCTTAAAGGGTATTCTGTTTTGTATATGGCATGTAGATAAAATAGTTTCTTCTTGTAAGTTATCTAGTGTTGAGGAACTCACTAATAATGCATTCAACATTTCTTTTAAAGTTCTATTTTTTCTCTCAATTATTCCATTAGATTTTGGAGAATAAGGTGGAGTGATTTCGTATATTATGCCTTCCTTTTCACAAAGGTCATCTAAGATTCTATATTCCCTTCCTTTATCTAATCTAAGTCTTTTAATTTTCCTATTCAATTAGTTCTTAACTTTAGCCTTATAGCATAAAAACATTTCTAAGATTTCATCTTTTTATCTAAGAAGATAAACTTTAGTGTATCATGAAGCATTATCTATAAAGGTTACATAATATTTCTCACCACTTCTAGTTGATGTTTGTTTTAGATCTCCTGGGTCAATATGAATTAAATCTAACAACTCTAATTCTCTATAAATATATATACACGTTTTCTTGGTTATTATAGTTTTAGCACATATATCATATTTGACATTATTATTAGAGGAGCTTATTCTTGAAATTAAGCCTAAGGTTTGCATTTTTCTTATATATAAGGCATTTACATGTTCTAATCTAGAGTGCCATAAACTATAAGGATTAATCAAGCAAGTAGAGCTAATCATATAAGCAAAAGAAGAAGAAGAAGAAGCATTCTCATTTATAATGTTTTGAATAGTCAATACAAATAAGCCTTGATTATAATATTCCTTACCCACAAACATATTATTCTTGGTCATCATAATTTTATCAGATTCAAAGGAAATTTTAACCCCCACTTTTCCCAATAATAACATAGAAATTCTATTGACTCTTATGTTAGGAGCATGCAGTACATTGTTAAGAACTAGAGTCTTTCCTTACGTGAGCTTTAAATGAATTTTTCCTTTTCCCAAAACTTTTGCAATTTAAGACTCTCCTAAATAGATCAATTCTTTTTCAGCTCCTACCAATGAGTAAGAAGTGAAGGCATCTCTGTCTGCATAAATATGCTTAATGCCCCCTAAGTCTACTATCCAATCTTTCACATTACCTATTAAATTAACTTGAGAAATAACTACAGTAATAATTTCTTCTCCTTCAACTAAATTGATATTTGGCTTAGGATGATTATTAGTTCTCTTCCTTTTTTTGCATTGTGGGGCACGATAATTAGGTTTGCCACATATGTAACAATTGCCTTTCTTTTTCCTATTAGTTGGACCATTAGTTTTGGGGTTAGAATTAGACTTATTTATATTATTAAAAGAGGTTTTGTTATTATACCTTATTTGGTGCGGATGATCATGCACCACAGCATTAGCTTTTGAAGCTAATAAATTTGCATTTGTGGATTGAAGCTCTTTGTGGTTGGTGTCTTCAATTATGATGCGTGTGATCAGTTTTTCAAGAGTGAGCTATTTGTGTTTGTGTTTAAGTTACTGCTTGTAATCACTTCATGAATTCGACAATTTTTTGATGAGTAATCCAACCACAAAACTTTTTTTGAAGATTGATATTTTCCACCTTTAGGTCTTCAAGTAGCTTGTAATATTCACTAATTTGGCTTTCAATTTCCTTATTATTAGTCATGGTTGGTAATAATTTCCTATTACAAACTTTTGTTTCCTAGCATCCTTAGTAGAGTATTTGGTGATCATTGATTCCCAAATAGATTTGGCTTCCTTGTAACTACAATAAACATTAAAGAACCTATTAGACAAAGTATATCATATGGTGTGATGATTAACCTTGTTGGCATGTAGGCAAACTTCAACATTTTGTTCTGGCTTTGCGTTGGTTAGGGCATCTACAACTTCCTACATGTCTAATGTGAAATAGATGTGTTCCTTCCATCGCTTGGAGTTTTGTCCATTAAACACTTTGATTTTGGAGATTTCTAGGAATGGCTTGGCATAAGGGAGAGTGTGAGGTAAAGGAGTTATGTTGTGAATAGGTCTTGTTATTGTAGTAAGAGGCAGTCCATTAGTTGTAGTAGCAATAGTAGTGGTGGCACCAGATTCAGCAGATGCCATTACCATATAATTCCTTGAGATTGTTAGGTAAAGTTAGAAATAAAAGAGTCTGAGGTATGAGAATGTCATTGTCCTTAAGGAATGATCGACTTCCCTTTGTACAGAGATGTATGACCAAAAATTCCCCTAAGGATATAATAAACTCCTCTACTTTATAAAGCACAACTAAAGTAAGTAACGGGTACAACAAAATAAATGAACTTAGCTAAAGAATATATAGTAGAATACCAATTGAATGAGACAAATTTTTTGTTCTTAGTAATATTACTTTTTATGTTATGTATAATATGAGGAAAGCCAACTCTATTTATAGAATTTAAAAGTGTAAGTTGGAGAGATTATTGGAAAAAATATCTCTTAATTCCATGGACATATCAAAAGGTTAAAAAAGATCTTCGCTTCAGTTTTAGTTCAAAAATGATAACCAATAGTTTTTGTTTTGTTTGTAAAATTGATTTGAAGATAAGGCTTTTGACTTAGTTAAAAGACATTAATGATTAAAATCTTTTGAAATATATATTACTTTTATTCAACAATAAAAAGCCATTATTTAGATTTATGATGTGTTGCTTACTGCCTCTCATAATTAGATTTAAAATGCAAATACAATTGAATTATATATTAATATAATAATAATAATTACTAATATTGTGATTCAAATTAAGGACTTGATTAATTAATAACAAACCATATCAGATAAATCAATTATGAGATTAGAGTGTTTCAATATTGATTAACAAACAGAACATAATCTAATTATCTTAGAAATTGTCTGAAGTTGATAGGAAATGACACTGTTCTTAAGCACATATTCTACACACTACCAAAATGATACACAATTCATAGAATGTGAGTTCGACAATCCCTTTTCAATTCAAATATGAAAGAAGGGAACATGTTGAATCGAATTCCCTGCAACTTGCCTTTCTATAATTATTGTAATTTTGTTTTTGTCTTGCAAATATCTATATATAAATTCTGATGTTCATTGCATACACTATTTAGTACTGCTTTAACTCTACGTTATTTTTGTACATTACTGATAATTACCATAATTGTTGTTAAAATTATATTACATTTCTATTCAAATTAGATTGGTATTCAATAGCAGATTATTCTATTCAAAGGAAACAAATGCTTGTCTAGCCTCTTCAATGCAATGCAGAATTTAACTTCACATTTTTTATTCAAATATTTGCTATCTATTTCACCAAATGTAAATTCATATATTGCATCCGCAAAGTAGGGGATAACTAGTTGACAATTATTTTTTCATCACATTTAATAATAATAACGAAAGGGCTTTTTCTTAAACATATTTATCATTTATTATCATGTTAAGATTGCGTATAATTTACTAGAGAATGCATCAAAATCATACAATAAACAACTTATTTCAAACTATTTCTTGAAGGTTCCAAAATTATGTTTAAAAATGTCCCCACAAGCTCAGAACAAATTTTAACCTAATATTTTAAAAATAAAAAATGATTTATATAAAAAATTTTAAATTTTTTTATATAATTAATTGTATAAGATTAATTTTTTTAAATTTGTGGGATGCCACTGCTCCCCAATTTACATTCTAAATTCCGCAATTGTCAACTTTTTCCAAACTATGTATACGGTTCTATATATGTTACATTTATTGGACTTATCTTTCCTACTAATGACAGATAAATGGATGATGTCTAAGATATAAATAAAAGAGAAAGGAATAATCTTGAGTCAAATCTTTGGATACATAAGAAAATTTTATATTAAACTTTAATTTCTACCAATATCTCAAGTGGTAGAAAATTCTCGACTAGTTTAAGGTTCTAACACTAGAAAAAAATATTAAAACATAGGTGAATAATTAAGAGGAGAAGTTCTTAAACAAATTTGTAGATTGATTTGTTATTAACACCCCAAAGTGCTGGAGGTTATTTGAATCAGGAAGAAAAAAAAAAGTTTCAAGAGGTCATTTACGAAGTTAGATTTATATAAGATTAAAGAGTCCTATGCAAATTTTACATATCATCACGAGCTTTGCATTTATTAATACCTTTTGCTCACGTAAATCTAGAGGTCTTTGATGGTTGTAAGCACCATCGCCTTAAAGTATTTGTGGATCAGAAGTCACTGATATCTCATGAGTAAATATTTGAAGGTAGTCCTAACTTCCACTTGTAGCCATAACTATAACTATAATTAGTAAAATTATGTATAAAAGTAAAAAAAAAAAGAATGAAAAAACTGCAGATTGAAGAGTGGTCGGCAATAACAATATTGCCCGCAATTTACAACCTTGAAAGAGTAATTTTTTGAAAATTCTTATAATAAATTATGCACTTATTCTCTCTCTTTTAAGTGTCATTTTTATCACATTTTTTCAGCGGAAAATACTTGATACTTTTTTTTTTTTTTAAGAGCATATATATATATTCTCTTTTAATATATAATAAGATTTACAAAATTTTAAACTTCATAATTTGTGAAAGGGAAGTGTAGGTAGGTGAAAGCAGTTTGAGAGTGCCAAAGAGATAAAAGTTATGGAAAAATTAAAGGAAAAATCTTTTATTCATGTAGAATATGATAGATACAATGCCTATTTATAACCTTGAGTTGGTAAAGGGAAATAATATGAAATAAATACAATGGCTAATTACATGCTTGAATCAGGGTGAAAAATAGTGTAAGATAAATGTTAAGTAATTATTTTTGGAAATCAAATATAAATGTTGGACAATTATTTTTAGAAGTTAAATTAACATATTCTAGAAGAAGCAGTTATGTCATTAGATTGTCATGAACTTTTGAATTTGGATCATTATGTTTGTGAGCTTGTAATCCCTAGCTAGAAAGTAGCATCACTCTTTTTCTTCATCAATGGTCCATACATGAAGTCTTCAATTCCAAATGAATTGATACTTTGAGAACCTAAGTTTTGACTTATCAAAATAAGCTAATCTAACTTTATAAGACTAATTTAATAGATAAAAATTATATATTCAATTAGTCCTATTGGACTACTTTTCACTAGATTAGATTGTTATAGTAATAGTTCTAATTTTAGTCTTAAGTTGATTTTTATCAAATAATTCCAAGTGAGTTTTATAACTTGTTATACATTATTATTATTACATCATTTGTTTGTTTATTAATAATTTCACATCATTAGTTAATTAAAATTAAGTATTATTATAATTACTATTATTATTATAAATATAATTATATTTTATTATTATTATCATTTAAAAAGCTTATATTTTTATTCATTATTATTATATATAACTAAAATAGTGAGCAAATAAATCAACGCATATCAATTTTTAATGTGGAAAAAAGCCATGATTAGAGAAATAAAAATCATAGGACTTATGCCAAAAAAATTTCACTATTAGTTAAAATGGATATAAACACATTGTTAACTAAATTCACAATATATATATAAATATGCCACTATCACTACTATAGAATTATAATTTTACATTGATCAATGAATGTTAGTCATGAGATGAACCAATGCACACATAAACGCAATGATATTTTTAAAATTATTGAGACAAATAAAATGACTTTTTTTTTAAAAAAATTGACATTTATAATTAAATGGTAGCATTTCTGAAATTTAAATGGAAACTTAAGATTAGAATTAAGTTAGGAAATTGAAGTCCAAAAAAGTATTTAAAAGGTCATGGGAAAAGAAGAAAATTATTCCATATCAATTTTATTATTAATTGACATATAAAGGCATTTATAAAGTTTTCTTAAACAATGCAACTGGCACTTAATTATAATGGAACAAGCTTAATACATTTTTTTTATTTAATAATAGATGTCTATGATTTAGTTTATTAACTACATGTTTTATATTCACTTTCTATTTAAAAATATCTCAGGGATGCCTTAACCTTCATTATCAAACTGTTTGAGAAGGAGAAATATAACTCTCCCACTATTTCATTTAATACATTTGAAAACATTATAGAATCTAAACAATATTATTTAAATGTGTCCAATAAGATGAGGGGGGGGTATGTTCCTCTTCAAACATAAGCTTGTGTTGGTAATAGAGATAAATATATTATCTAAATCTATAATTTACTAATATCAAAATTTGATAGATAACTATAAGAATTGGCATCAAGTTTGGTAAAGATAGTCGAGGACCAAAGTTCTCTTTCTTTTTTTTGTATAATATTATTATAAATTTGCATTTGCTGATATAACGATATATAAAATGAATAAAATTATAGAATAAAATTCATTATATCAATATATTCTTTCTCATATTTTTGTATATTCATATTCAATGTATTGACGTTTGTATACTTATAAGAAAAATATGCAAAAAGAACATATAACTTATCTCAAATTTATGACATTTAATAAAATTAGTGAAACATTCTTTATCAATTTTGAAACTAACCTTCTTTTTTCTTCAAACTTATAAAAATTAATGTCTTTTAAAATAAAGTAAATCTCTCATTCTATTTATGCAACTTTTAAGTTTTTTCACATTTAATCTATTTCCTGAGTAGTTTGTAGAATGGTTTGTTTATTTTTTAATAGTCGAAATAATTTTCTAAAACTTGATATGATATATAAGTTTGTTAAAAATATACGAGAGGAATCAAAGTGGATCTAGAAATTTCAAGTTATTAGAGCAGTATATATATATATATATATATATATATATATATATATATATATTAAATGAAAATAAAATTATTATAAAAATTTAAATATGTAAATAAAAAATAAAATCTGATTTATTTTCACATATCTTTTTATGTGTGTTATTATATGGGTAATTAATGAGTTTTAATATTCTTCTATTCATTTAAAATAAAATTTCTTTCTCATTTGATATAAAAATAAGCTTTTAGGGCAATTTTACTTAATTTTATAAGGGCAATATTTATCATTAGTAGCTATATATATATATATATATATATATATATATATATATATATATATATATATTTGTTAGTGTAATTTGTTTGTGGGGGCAATAACCCCTATAACTTCATGTATAAATTCACCTCTAGGGAGAAAAGGGTGTTGATTTTTTTATTATAATTGATGTTTAAATCTTAATTAACTTCTAATAAATATTTAATAACATAATAAAGGATACTTAAAATTCTCTTGTTAAATGACACTATTTATCTATAATGTTAGTTTCTTAACTAACAACTAACATGGAATGTCTTGTATTACTTATAAATTGTGTCTAGATTTTATTTTCTCTTCTACTTCTCTTTTCATTTAGGGTTTCATTCTATAGGTTTTTTTTACTCCTTTTATTTATGTGGTATAAGATGATAATATAAGATTGAAGTTGTTTGATCATCAATTATTGATGTACAAGTCGTTGCTCTTGGATGGAATTATTTATAAATCTTGTATCATTTATATGAGATTTTTAGTATTAAGAACGAGTAGGTATACTAATAAGAAAATTTTATTTACAAGCCTTGTATCATTCATATGAGGGCATACTTTGTTGAAATTTGCTATCGACATGAAAGTAAGGGGAAAGGACTATTTTATGGATACCATGTAGACATTTATCATACAAAGTTGTGAAATTAAATAATTAATTGTAATATTATTGTATGATATTTATTAGTTAATGTTGATAATATTGTTGAACAATAGTTTGTTATTGTATCTATTTTTAGACAAATATAAGGATGTAAAAGTTGTAAAAATAAAAAAAATAAAAAACAAAGAAATCACGTAGATTATTTTTTATTATAAAATTGACATGGTTATAATTGGGATGATACCACATTGCTTATTTGACTAAATTGATGTATAAAGGTATAGCACTAGCCATCTAATTCTAATAAATTGTGGCAGTAAACATTTACCAAAGGCTACCTAATTCTAATAAATGATGGCAGTAACAATGCCATGATAGTTTATTAGTAATTTGCACATCATGATGGTTTATCAATGGTTTGAATGTATTAACATTTCATTGCTGATTTGCTCTTAACCTATAAATAGGGCTCTTTTTACCTATTTAAAACAATTATCAAGATAACTTTCATGGAGGTGCTTTATTACTTCATTTGCTATGAGATTCTAATTATTCTTGTGTTTTAGTGTGAGAATTGATATGCTAATTGCTCTATATGATGTGTTAAGCTTTGCTATACATAAAGCAAGTAGTATTGTCCTTACATTAAAAAACAAGGACACTTAGAAGCTTAAAGCAAACAATCAATCAAGCCTCAAGGTTAATGGATACAAAATTGCAGTGGTAAACTTTGATGGTTGTAAAATGATAATAAATTATTATGAGAAGAAGTAACATCTTTAGTTTTGCATTGGTAGGCTTAAGTACAAAGTAGGATTCTGAATGTTATTCTTAATAATTATAATTTTTCATTAATTTGTAAACATTTACATCATCTAACTCAAAAGTTCTCAAGTAGTATCCTACTTTGAGAAAATACAAAGATGATAAAATTGATGAGAAATTATAATAAGAAAGGACAACATGTTCATTTTTGCATAAAAAAGCTTGAGTTCATTGCAAAAATATTGCAAAAAATGGATATATTACTTTTCACCATAATTTATCATCAATTTAACATCTAGAACATCATCCAACTTAAAGGCCCTTAAGTAATATAAAGATATTACGAGAAGAAGTATCTCACACTTTTCTTATTTAAAGTCTATTATTTATTGTAAATTATAATTTGTTATTTGTTGAATTGTTTAGTCTATTGTTATTTATATTTGTATAATTATATAAGAAAAATGGTTTGGCTTATGAAGTTTTTACATCCTTGCTGTTATATTTATTACTATTTGTTAGAATGACTTTTTTTTTGGTATCTATTGCTATTGTTGTTTTAATCTTTATAATTGTATTAGGTATAAATTATTATTCAATGATAAAAAATAATTTTAATGCTACTAACTTGTAAAATTATAAAGTTTTTACTTGAAATATAATTTTACACAAAATATTTTGGTTTGTGATATTGGATTTTTTAATTAAAAATTGATATTTAAACCTCTATATTTAAAAGACATTGTTTACTATACATGTCATTCTTTTCTTGGGAATCAATGTTTAGTATAAAAACAATTGAAATCATTGGGTGTGAGATGAAAATAAAAAGGGTGATGGCATAACATCATTTATAAATTTCATTATGAAACTCTTCTAATCTTAACAGGATTGTCTCTTTACTATGATATGCTTACATTCCAACCTCAAGATAATTTTTTTTTTAATTTTTTGTATTCATTGGAAAAGCATGAAATATAATTGTAAAAATTTTGTTAACTTTTGTGTTTTATTTTTGCAACTTAATCTATTTCTTTTTTGAAATTATGCCTATATATACAATTGTTTGATTCTTAGTTTATGTAGTATGTTGAAATATTTGGATAATGCAAGTCCCATTTGAGACATACACATGAATAATGAATTAAAAATATTTAAATAGAATGATATTCATGATAAATTAGAAGATAATTTTCTTTATCATAATAAACTTTTTCTTTATAGTTGTTATAACACTCAAATTTTTATTTGCTTACTTTATTCTCTTATAGTTTGAAAATACTTTGGACTTATGCCATTCAATAGTGTAAATTATTGGGAATTCCCCAATCTCATATCCAAAAGTTATAGAATTAATTCCTTTTGTTATAAATTGCATATCTAAATTTGAGATTGTGTTTGTAATTAATACGAAATGTACATTATTTTCTATTCAATATAGGGTTTGTATGAATTATAAAGTTGTAATATTATGGTTTTGGGGGTTTCTGAATATATTATAGGTTAGAAGTAGTATAATAGAAAATGTCATGAGACATTGTATATAATGAAGGAGTAGAGAGTATTTTTTTTAAGGAGAACATAAAACAATATCAACTATATGAATAACTGAAGTGGTATATTAAATATTGTACATTAGTTAATAAACTAACTTATTGTTAAATTATAATTTTTAATGATGTTTATAAAAATAAAAATGACATTATGAAATGTGATCGGTTATCAAGTGGTGCATTTAACAAAAAATGATAACAATTTATTTGTTAGAAAATTGAAATAATACTTTTTTTTCTACAATGGTTTTATAAATGATGTTATGAAATATTTGCTACTGATAAAATAACAATTCAAAATTGACATCTAATCCCTTAGACAACCTATATAAATTTACAATTATGTAATATTGTTTTTTGATATAGTAGTAATAATTTATTACTCTATAATTAATATATTTATTTAGATATGGTAATTATTTCATGTATGTTTAGTTATAATAATTATGTTGTGTAATTATTTTTTATTAATAGTAATTATTTTAGGATAATAATTTTAATTTCTTAAATAATTTTTATTTTTTAATTTGAATTTAATTATTAAAATTTATTTTAATAACTTTTTTGCAATATATATTGATAATATTAAATATATAAATTCATTAATTTTAATATAATTATTTATTTTGATGAACTTATGTAATACACATTGACAATATTAGATATATAAATTCATAAATTTTAATATTAAAAATAATTTAATATTTCTCATATATGTAATTTTAATATTATATATATATTAAAGTATAATTTTAATTTTAATTTTAATACATACATATATATATATATATATATATATATATGCATTTACATTAATAAATTTATTATTTATTATTTACTAATATTATTAAACTTGCTAGCTAACTCAGTAATCGAACAAATTAACATATATGAATCCTTTATTAGATCAGGGTAATCAGTTTTAATTCTTTACCAAGTTTGGTTAATTGATCTTAATCTATTACCAAGTTAAATTATTATTATAATTTTTTTATATCAATTCTAGTCTCAGAGTAGGGAAAGTTATATTAATCCAAGACTAGCTTGACTAACCTATTAGACTCAACACATTTTGACTTCCCTATTCGAAGCTTCATTTTTTATTTATCTTCATGTAGTATTGGGACCTTTGGTAGTATTGTAACTTCATTAACATATAGGAGAGGATTTGAACAAAACAGATTAAATCCAATAAAAACATTTTCCTAGTCTTTATGCTTAGAAAAATTAAGATCTCCAAAAATAATTCTCCTCTTGAAAATTCCTTCCTTGAATTCTTTAAAGGATTTTGTTCACTTCATTTATTCCTTCGAATCTTTAGTTTGAATACCTTCAAAATAATCATTATAAACTAGAAGTAGATTCCAATTTATAGAATTATGTTCATCACAAAGGAGCTCTTGGACATTCTTCCTCATTTATTTTTACTTTTAATAATACTTTTTTATTTTTTCTCTTTTCTATTCTACTCTTTTTTTTAATTTTTCGCTTTTCTTTTCACTCTTTGTTTTTATTTTTATCTCTTTCTTTTTTTCTTTGCTAATTAATGGATTATACCTTACTAGATAATCAGGGATATATGATGATAATATACATACTGGATGATGTGATAGTTTGGTGGCATGAGGTGCTGATGTGAAATGCTAATTGAGCTATCCATTAACTCAAGGCTGCTTATAGTTGGTTAACCTAATGTTGTGGTAGTGATATGTATTGAATTGATATGGAGTTGGGTGGATACAATGCCTGCTTATAGGCTTAAGTTGGGAAAGAAAAATAAGACGAAATAAATATAATGACTAATTGCATGCTTGAATTAAGGTGGAAAATTTTGTAAAATAAATGCTAAAATAAGAATGCTAACAAAATGCGTATGAAAGAGAAATTAAAAGTAAATTACCGTTATCATTCAGTAAAATGCCGCTGTTGCCCGGTTGGATTGAGTTCATCATTCTTTTGAAAAAAAAAAAAAAAGTGAATGCTGCTTTTTCAAGCCTCGGTATCGGCCAAAGACAATAACAATTGTGGGAATTAAAAAAGCTTTTTAATCACATTTTTCAATCTAAATTAACCGTTATTTTTATCATCAATGCGTAATCTTTTTCCTACAGATTTTCAACTGCATTTTAATTTTTAAATTACTTTTTTAATATAACCTTCACTGCATTTTAAATTTTTAATAAGTATTGATTTAATAGAAAAGATGCTGATTCTGAGCAGGATTTATTTGTCAATAAGCAATGATTCAAATCTTATACATGAGATTTATTGAAAAGGAAGAAATTTATTAATATTTTAATTCTCAAATTGATTATCCATTCACTTGATGATTTACTTAAGAAAAACTCTTATCAAAGATTCCTTTTTGCTAAACAACAATTAAAAGGAGATAGTAGTCAGCTCACGATATAAACGCTTATCAAAGATTTCATTCAATGTAAATCACGTTGGTGAAAGATTTGAGTATATGCTAAAGTTTTATCTTCATTGTCATTATACTAGAAAAAATATTCCACTCAATTCAACATTATAAATCACCACAGGAGCCAATAATTACGATAAATAAAAAATTAGAAGACTATTAATACTTATAATTAAATTTAAAGAATATAGCAGTAAACTTCTTTATAAATTAGGAATTAATTATTTGGAGTCTGAAAATACTATTTGCACTCTCATCTCAAGGAGTGAGCATTCATTTCTCTGTAATAGAAATTAGAGAATAAGTAGTTAATACAAAACGAAAATAGTATTATCCCTTATAATATTAAATGAATTACATAGAAACCTCTCTGCTATTTGCGACGTACACGTAACCTTTCAAATTATAAGACTACGTATATAGTCTCCGTAAATGTCGTAAGCTATGCGCAAAACCTATTTTGTTAAATTCTTTGTACACTATACCAAATGAAATAAATAAATTTTCTATCAGGTGGCTAATTAACACTACAAAATGCATCTTGATACTTGAATTTGTTCTTTGTGAACGTTAGAGATCTAATCCAATGTATTTTCATTTCCAATATTCACCCATTTTAGATTTTGAGCTTCAACCTAAAAGTTAAATATGTATACCAACACAAATTTCTTAAAGGATGAATATTTGTTAAATTTATTGAACACAAACAATTTGCAAGTAGAGTTAAATACACAGTCCATAAAATGTATTTGACCTCTTTGAGAGTTTATATAAATTGCTTAACCTTGTAAGAGATCTGAACTCAATATATGAACAATGCCAAAATCATATATAAGTTAGCGTGGACGTGTGCTTCTATGAAACTTCCTAAAATTTCTTATATATGCTATTATATATACGATCTAATATGCCCCAATTGAGTTTCAAGTTGTATGCCTGTTGAAATATTGAAAGACACATCAATTATGTTCTCCACTTTTCTTCATTGAGTTTGATTGTATCTTTTTTTTAATCAATCTTTCTCGTAATGATTATCGAAAAAATACTAATTGAAATAACAAATATATTCAAAATTCATGAGATCTAATAGGATTAATTGTGTAGCTTTTTATTCTTTCCAAATAAAAATTAAGAAGCCCTAATAATTACTTAGCCTTAATTTTACATGCGGCTACAAGAATTGTGAAAACAAATATTATTTTTTAATGAAGATTGTGAAGAATCATTTAATAACTATTAAGTTACATATGTTGAGATAGGTATATTCAATATGTTTAGTAATGAATTGATTATACCATTATTTCAAAACATGAAATTATGTAAAAAATAATTATATAGTATAACTATATTTTCTAAATTATAATACTTATAATTTGACATATATTATAATTTAAATTTATATATTAATTAAAATAAAATAAAAATAATTTTTAACTATATATTTTATTGCTCTCCCCATCTCTTGCATCGCACTCCGTCACTGAATATGAGAAATAAAAAACAAAGAACTTTATTAGTTTAATTAATGAAAATGGTTTAAATATTATTTTCTTTTGATAGGTCTTATCTTCTTTCTCAAAGCAATAATATTTTAGAATATAATATATATCTGGAAAAAAGAAAGAGATTTTGAATTGATCATAAGGGTCAGGATCGCTCATGTTTTTAGGACACTAAAGTAGTCGTTCTGGTAATTGATATGCTTTAACATGGAACTCCTAGTACAGATAGATTTTGAGAACCATTCAATAGTATAATTGCAATTTTGCAAAAAGTTGTAATAGATCGATAAAAAATTCCATACTTTTAATATCTAAATAATACAGGAAGAGTTAATAAAATAAAAGTGGCTGAAGATGAACTTGTCAACAGCTTACTGTTAGATAAATTGAGACAATGACCATTTTAGTTGTGGAAATAAACATACCCTAACATTTATTGCTAAGGCATAAATAAAGTTCATAGCTGAATAAGTTTTGCCCCATAAACTAAAGAGTTGGTAGCAGATACATTTTTTATGGCTTCTAAGCACTATTTTTTAAAAATTAGATAGTGAGGTAAAAATCACGATTTAATAGATTAAAAAAATAGTTAAATTGAAAATTCGACTAATTTAGTTAAATCGAATCAATGATTAATTTATAGTTAAGTTGTTTTAATCCGTTGATTCAATTTGAGTTTTAAATTAACATTCTTCTTGATAGAAAATTTGAAAACATATACGGACGCGTTAGGTACATTATAATTGAAAATTTGAACAATCATGAGGAAAATTAATCAAATGTATCAATTTCTTCACATCTTCATAAACTACGTAAGTTGAAAAGATATACTTTAAGTTACAGGAATTGAGAACTTGCACAAAACTTAGAAGTATACAAAAAAGAATAAGATTAGTATTAAGCAATGAGAATAACTTAAATTTAACTTATTTTTAGCTTGTGGCAGTGAGAAAGGCATCAAGAGCCCTTTTTTTTATAGCTTGAAATGCCTCTACTTATTAAAGAGTCATGGTTCTTTAACTTCTTTTATTAAATTAAGAAATCATATTCCGTTGTTTCAAATGACATTTAAGTTAACGTTAATCATTTCTCCCACAAAAAATCATAAAGAGTAACCACTAACCTTGGTTCATAACCATCATTTCACCTTAATATGAGAGTTACACAATTATAATTGTGATTATTTAATAAATAAATAATTTATTATACTTAATATGTAGTAATTATAATAATTAATAGAATTTAATTACATAATTAATAGAATTTAACCATAAATTTAATAATGGTTACAATAATTAATGGAACTTAACCATAATTTTAATTCATATTGATTACAATAATTAACAAGATTTAATCACAATCATCACACTCTTTTATGTTGTCACAAATGCCACTAATTCTAACGGCTTCCCAGTACTGCTAGCAAGTATATTTAAAAAGGATAAGGTTATATAGCATACTCCAGACATAACATTCTGGCTGCGAACGACCCTATATATTAAGGTCTTTATGCTCATACTTATACAGTACCATAGTACAAAGAGAGTCACATACATTGAAGATACCTAGGTATCCAAATTAAGCGCCATGCAAATGATGAAGTCCTCCGTTTCATATATCATTAAAATTTGAAGGCCTGGAAGAACTTACCCCAACAGCTCCTTTTGGTCTTGGAATAATTCACAGCCATAACCCCACCGTACTTTAAGGCAGCATCTCTGCTATTGATTACTGGTTCTTCCCTGCTGACATGGTCATTGTAAGTGGCCACTTCAACACCGCGAAGTCCTCGCTTCGTAGGGTATCCCTTGGCAGCCGCCCTTCTTGGAGGATCATAGATCTGCTCTATCAGCTCAAAGCCTTCTTTTCCTATTTTAGCAAGGTCTGCCTGAGATGCCATCGATGTTATTAGTATGGCAAAACTCTGAAGCAAACTTGCTTATTAGCAATGCCTTTGGTTTCTTGCTTCAAATTGGGTTAATAGTTACGTCCTATTTATAATTCATGCAATAGTGCTTCTTTATTTGCTCTATTCATGTATCTGGACTCTGGACCCATAAAACTGTATTATAATTAATTAATTAATTAAATGGGTATCAAGGATGTGTTTGTTTATTGTTTCCAAAAATGATTTTCTGTTATGTTTTTAAAAAATAAAAAAATTTGTTTGATAAATATTTTCATAATTTTTTTAGAAAATTTAATTTTAAATGTGTAACTTAAAAATTAAAAAATAGAAATAATTTTTAAATATTCTTAACTTATTCTTTTATGTGATGTTAATTTTGTAATTAAATAAAATATTTTTTATTTGATCTTTCAAACTTTTAACTTGTTCTTTTATTCTTGATGTTAGTTTTATAATTAAATAGAATATTTTCTTATTTGATCTTTTAAACTTCATCTATTCTTTATTTTCCTGAGTTTTGAAAATAGTTTTGAAAATAAAAATAATTTCTAAAAATAACTTTTTAAAAAAATTTCTGAAAAAAAAGGTAAAAGCACATCCAAAAATAGGCTCTAATTAACTTTGAAAATATAATGCATGCATATTCTTATATATGATTACTATAATTTTATTGCAGCAACATCTATATTATGGATTTCATGTAATTATAAGAAGAGTTAAGCAAGGGAATATTCTTTTTAAAATAATTAAGCAAAAGAGGTAGTCTTTATAAAGAATGATGGCAAGTTTGATACCCCATTAAAGCTAAAAGTCAGAGTATGCTTTTATTTAAAAATGGATATATTAAATGATTTATTCATAGCTGCAAGAATATTGCACCAAACCACCATAGGAAAATTGGTGCGCAAGCATTGTGAGATACCACAAATCTGCACGTAATTTTCTTTCTTCCATTTGTTAGGCTCTAATATCAAGTTAGTTAAAAAATTTAATGGAATATATTCTTACATATAATTAATAATAATACGGATCGTATTTCCATGCATAATGGAGTTAGAAGTTATCGAAATTATTATATAATTTTTAATATTATATTGATTTTGGGACCGGCGGGGGGAATGAACGGAGGAGCTGGTGGTCAACAATAAAACTCGTTTTCACAAGATTTCAATTATATGAGTATTGATGAAGAGATCTACAAAAGAGACAGGATATCAGTCATAGGAATCACTTAGTGTGTTTCAATATATAATTTAATAGAAAGTAAGAGAAAATAAAAACTTTGGGAACTATTACATAGATAGAGTTATGAGAGGTACTCATTTATACAGTGCAGGTATGGTGTAGGTATGGTACTAAAAGGTGTGAATAAGAGTCTAATGTCCCCACAAATAGATAGGTTTATATCTTTACAGCTAATTAGGTGCTGAGTTTGTGCTTGAGCGGCTATTGAGGGCCGTTTGAAGTGTCATTCTTAATATATAATCAACATAATGTGTAATAATAGGTGTAAATTCATGTATAATTAATTTAATAATTTGAAACTAAAAAAATAAATCTGTACTTGTTCAATAACACACGTGTTTGCCTTCATCATATATTTGTTTGTCTATACATACATACATATATATGGAGATTTATCAAATGAGAAGAGTGTTTTTATATAAAAAATGAGATAAGTGAATCATAACTATCGAATCTTGCATTGATAGCCAATATTATAATATAATTAAAATTTATGTGATCACTTAAAAATATTATATGATCACTTAAAAAAGTTACTTAACTTTATATTTTAATCTTAATCCTTTAATGTTAGATTTGATTGACAAAATTCTCTCCTTTTACTCTCACATAAAAAACACTTATTTCACTTAATATCTTATTTAATATATAAAATAAATATATAATAATTTCATTATATATAGTGGGGCTTCAGAAGGCAAACCATGTCCCAATAGAATATTTTGATCAAAATGAAAATTCACTCCCATACCTTGAGTAAAAAATTATACTATCGACAAATTTCATTGAAATAATCTCCACGGAACATTATGGAATGAAAAATTTTGATATGGTTCAACCATACCATGTGTCTTTAGTCATATTCAATAAATGAAGAACAATTATCAATTTTATCATTTTGAATATTTTAAAAATTGAAAAATAAAAATTTTAATGTACATAAACCTCACAAAATTAATAAATAGACAATAATATATTAAAACATACAAAAAATTTCTATTTATTAATTAAGTATGACTAAAAATCAATTAAGTATGACTTAAAAAATATAATATATTAAAACATACAAAAGTTTCTCTTTACCGCAGTTACTCATATTTGAGCCTCCCAAACAATTTTTCTGCTGAGGAGGAAAGGAGTGTCTAATTTTAGCATTTTCAACATATTCCTTTCTTACTAAATGAAGGAAAATTAATTCATCGTCACATGCTTACAGCACCAAGACGTAAGACAGAGAAAAGAGAAAAGGATTAATGATAAGTCGGTTAATTGAATTACGCATGCTACACGGCATTCTTCAATAATTTTCATCAAAATGCATCAACAATAATGCGTAAGGAATCGGATTCAACCATATATACTACATATATAACATAATCGTATTTCATACCATTACATTCGGAAGAATCATAATCTACATACTCAATGCCACTTCTTGATTAATTATCAGGATTATTTTTTTTAAAATTTTCAGAATCTCTCTTTTTTTAACTATTATCGATTAGGATTAATTTTTTTGTTATAACTTATCTTTCTATCCAAATTAAATTTTTATATTAAAGTGAGATAGTGACATCTGCCAAACAAATTAATATTTTAATCTATAAATATTTGTTTTGTGTATGGGTTTGAGTAGCATCAATACTACAAAAATATAATTACATGTTAGTTATTTTACAAAAATTACAATGGTTATATATATATATATGAGAACCCATGAGGACTCTCTAAGTGCAGAGAAGTAAACGTGCAATGCAATGAAGCAAGGATCATAGTCGGATTGTAAAAGTTGAATTTATTTGATAAAATAAGAAAACTTACGAGAAGATTTTGGAGAGGGAACCAACTATTGGACGCTTAAGGGACCATTCAGGAAAATTTGATTTTACATTTAGGAAATTGCCTTATTTATAGGTAGAGTAGGGTTTCAACAGTTCACCACTATAGTGTACAGTAAAAGTAGCTATAGTAAGAAGTAATAATTTTATATCAGCTATAATCATCAAAAAGTATTTCTTTTCTTTTCTTTTTCTTTTTTAAAGCTGACTTAAAGTTGACACAAAGTTGAAAGATGCTATCTTCATCAAAAGTAATTTTGTCTTCTGGTGTTAATAGATTTTGAATCTAAATATGAATTTGATCTAATGGTTTAGGTTAGATCTTTAGATTTTACTAAGATTCCATCTCCTTTAAGATCAATCTTGAAATAGTCATCTTCATTTGATTGAGCATAATCCTCAGAATTTTCTTTTGAATTATTTAAACCTTGGAATTTAGCTTGAGATTTTCATTTGAGTAGGAGGCAAATGTTTTCTATACGAGAGTTGAAATCCTCCTCAGTTGATGTTGAAGTTAGTGCTACTGTGAATTGAGATTTACTTTGGAGGATCATTTAGATTTTTATTAAACTATTGCCTCTTCTCGAACCATTTTAGTACTCTAGCTTTCTTTGCTTTAGGGAACTGTTTGAAATTAACACTCCATTTAATAGATCCTTGGTATTAGAGAATTAGACATTTGCTGTTTAGATTCTAGCTAAATTGGTATTCTTAAAAATATGCCTATGGGAGACCAATCTTTAAGAAAAAATGGAAAAGCATGGGAAAATTGCCATGATTTTCATTATCAAAGCAATTGTTGAAAGTTTCCCATCCTTTTTTTTATATTTGCTAGAAATATTTCTTCAATTAGTCTAAAGATATTCCACTATCTAATAAGCCAATCTAGGATTCTGTACTTAGTATCATGAAAAAAAATATATTAGCTAAGAATGTTTAAAATTTTTATTTTTAAGGTAAAGAGTCTTAAACTAGGCTTTTTGATAGTCCTAGCAAGAATAGTCCTAGTAAGAATACCTAATTAGATTTGGACGAAAAGGATTTTTAAACTTTCTCATTTTGAACGAATCTGATCCCCTTTCATTTGAAGTAATAATTTTTAAGATTTTGAAATGAGAAAGTCACCAAATTTAAGTCATCCTAACTTAGATGGTGTTCAATTTTGATTAAGCTAAAATCATTCAAGATATGCTCAAAGAATTCTCGTAAGTGCAATGGCGTATTAGGAATAAAGTGCTACCCTTTTGGAAAAACTTTGGGAATGAGACCTTTGGCATTTTTAGCCTTATATTTGGATTCTATCCCTAGTCGATTTTGAAGATTTGGTTGTTGAACATATTTGGTGGTGATTTTTAATGGCTTTAGTTCTTGGGACACATCTACTTTGGAAGAGGTTTTTGGTGTTGTAATTTGGTCTTTCTAATTTAAGATAGCCTAAAGTGTCTTGGATTGGCTAAGGGTTAGTTCCTTAGCTTTTTCTTCTTTGGCTATATCTGCCTAAGACTTCTCAACAAGTTGAAGGGTTTTTGGAGTTAGGAGGCCAAAGCCTACAAAGTCTAAATAGAGAAGTCATTATCATCAATTTCCTTAGGGATTTGGGATAATTTGTGAGAAGATTTCAATTTGGATTTCAAGTTGTAAGAGGAAGCAATTTGCTTTAGTTTTTCCTCAGTAGTTGATCTTGATTTTTAAGAATCTGGATCTTTCTTCTTTTTGGAAGACATTGTCACTAGTTTATTCTTTGCAAAAATTCTCTCCTAAGTAAATCTTGAAGGGAATTTGAAAAGTCTTTTAAGTGCTCAATTTCAAAATTAAAAATACTTAAAATTCCTTGCTATTTGGCAAAAATATTGTTTTCCAAAACAGATTTGGGAGAGCTACAATCAACTTAAATGAGAAAATTTTGATTTAAGAGTTCAAATTGGAATTTTTGAATAAATAAAACTATTGCTAAAATTTTCTTTTTTGGAGTAAAATAATTTTGTTGTGTAGAATTTCAATACTTTGATACATATGCAACTATATGCTTTTTGCTATTTAAAACTTGTTTAAGAGCATCTCCATATCCTAAATTAAAAGCATCATTTTTGCAAAAATTTCAAATGCAGTTGGATTTGAAAGATATAGACATGGAAAACTCTTTACTTAAGACTTGACTTGCTTAATAATTTAAGTATGAACATCTGTCTAGGGGGAATCTTTTTTAGACACATGTAAATGTTTAATAAGATTTGAAAGATTTAGGAAGAAATTTGAGACATAATTCAAGCGTCCTAAAAATATTTGAAGTTAAGTTTTTTAATAAGCTAATTAGGAAATTTGCTAACAAATTCAATTGATTTCTCAATTGGAGTTATAGTTCCTTAATAAATATAATGACCAACAAACCTAATTTTTGTTTGAAATAAAGAATATTTGGTTTTATGAATAGCTAACTTTTTTGGGATAATTTCAAGAAAAATATTTAGATGTTCAAAATGCTGATCAATATTTTTAGAAAATACTTAAACATCATCAATATTGACAATAATGAATTTGGAAAATGGATTATAAAATTCATTCATAATCCTTCAGAATTCTAAGGGAGTATTTTTTAGGCTAAACAACATTACATTCCATTGATTACGATTGAATGGGATTGTGAATGTTGTTTTGCACATATCCTTAGGTTTTATTTGGATTTACTAAAAATCAAATTTCATATCAAATTTTGAAAATATTTTCACCAAATAAAAAATGATTTAATAAATCTTTCTTCTTTAAGATTGGATACTGAATCCATTAGAATGTAGTGTTAAGAAGCTTGTAATTGATTACAAGCCTTAGTGTTCCTCATTCAATTTTAAAACTTTTATTGACATAAAATGCTGCATATGATGAAGGGCTTTTGGATTTTCTAATAATTTTTCTTAACATATCATCAATTTCTTTTTGGTAATGCTCTAGAAGTTCTTAGTTTATCTAGATTAGTCTTACCTTGATTAGGATTTTCTTTTGTGTAAAATACTCTTTTTATAGTAACTTTACCATATACTACTTATTCCAAAAAGCATTTGGAAGGTTAGAGTAAATGTGACTAACAATCCTTTTTTCTATAGATTTGATATTTGCTTGAACAATTGGATTAGTCAATTGTTGTTCTATCTTTCTGCAAGATACTTCTTCATAAAGATAGTTAATTTAAGCTTCCTTAGATTCTATCAAATTAACTTTTTAGATTTTTCTGACAAATTGAAAGGTGATTTTTTCTCCAAAAACTTTGATAGTAATCCCTTTATTTGAACCCTTATAAGGGGTTGAAGCTTGGATAAAAGAAGCTCCTAAAATAACTTTATTGGATAAATTTTTAACAAGTAAAAAAGATTAATTTCTCTTATAAGAAAAATTTACAATTTCCACTTCGAAAAGTTTAAAATTAATTTCAAAGGGAGAACTATTTGTAGATTCAATTTTGTTTTTAGTTTTTTTTCCAAAAAACTTAGTTGGGATTATGCCTTCTTGAATGTAGTTAATGTCTATTCCTATATCAAATAAGGCAACTATTTTAATTCCAGTTATTCTTAACTATTTTGATAGGAATATGATATTTAGTTACTAAGGGTTTTAAAAATAGATCCTAAAAATTCATTTTCTTCATCGCTTTTAACTTTAATTTTCTTCTTTGCTTTGGGACGATTTTGAAGTTTAGATAAAATAGCACCCTAGAGTTATTGAATTTCTTTTAGCTCTTTAACTTCAGTTTCGAGAAGACTTATCTCAAATTGCAAATCCTACAAAGTAACAAGCTTATTTTATCTTAGTTTAAATCTTTCCAATACATTTTTAAAATTATAAGTGCTTCATTGTGAAAAACATTTTGAAACTAAAGGTTTATCTAAACTTTGTTTAAAATTTTAAAGATATTCTTGTTTTTTCTCATTATTAGGATAATCATTGATAATATCAAAAAGTAAGTTTTTCTCATTATTAAGCATATTTACAATTCCTTCTGATTCTTTTTTGCTAAAGGATATTTCATCTTTTGGAGGGAGGTGAGACATTTCTTAGAGTTGCTCCTCATTTTCTTCCAACTCATTTTCTAATAGAGAAGATTCCTCAATGAGAAGGTTTTAGATATTTGGTTAAGTATAGATTTATCTAACTTTAGTTGCTTAATCCTTTTATTTAATTTGCAATATTTGGCTATGGTCCTCAGCTTATTACACTTCTAGCACACTGGCCTAATACCTTGCATTTTGATAAGGAGGTGCGGTATATCTGGGTTTTCTCTTTTGGTGCTTTCTAGGTTGAGATTTGAGTTCTAGTTGTTGTTTAGTTCTCTACCTATGCTTAGGTTTAAAGGATTTAGGACAAATAAAACCAAGTTGTTTAAAGAAGGTTCCTAGGCTAATTGCCCTTGGATTTTGTGATCTTGATATATTTTGAAGGCTACTTTCTAAACATGATTTACCAATTGCTTATAGGTAAATTGCTTATAGGTAACTTACCTTGTCACCTAAAGATCTTAGGAGACTAGCAAGGGATTTTTTTTCCATAAGGGTTGGTTATTACTTGTTCTGAAATAAATCCTACTAAAGAAGGTATCCTTATACCATTTAAAGTTAGACAAGATTTTACATTTACGATTTGAAAGGATTTCAATTGATTTGTCTTTCCATAGACTAGGATCTCTTACGAAGTGTTTGGTAATGGTGTAGATCAAAGTATTCATAGCATGGTTTCCTTTGGTTCTCTTTTGATTATGTTTAGGTATTGATAATTTTTAGAAGATATTTTAAAGCCATTATTAAGAACTCTTACCATGTGATTGGTGACAAATTTTACTGATTAAGGTGTAGTTGATTCTTTAACATACACTTTTCCTACTTTTTAGTTTAGCTCTTCAAACATTTGATCTATCCTAGTTATGGTTAGATCTTTGGATAAGGCTACTTCTTTGCTAAAAAGAATTTGGTAAGATTTAAACAAATGGATTTCAACCTTCTTTGAGCTAGAGGATTCTTTTATAGAATTTTTAGAAATGTTAACATTTAAGAGATAATTTCCAAGAATTTGAAGATACTTATTAATGTAGTTACTCTACTCCATTAAAGAGATAACATCTTTTGCAAAAGCTATTTCTCCTTTGGTAGCCTCTTTTTTCTTGAAAGGAACTACTATAATTGGCTTTTTTGGATTAAAGGTTTCCATCTAGAAGGCTTTTTGAAGAGGTAACTTAGAGATAAATCTTTCATCTTTGGTAATGATCCATTCTTGAGTAGTTTTGAAGACCATATTAGTAAAGTTTGATTCCTTAAAATAATCGTTTATTTAGTTATTCTCGGCATATGCTTTAAACCATTCAATGAATGAAATATTTGCTTTGATGAAGTTCATAAAAGTGTAATAACAATTTTGAATATTTGCCCTTGATTCCCCCTAAATTTTTTTTTAAAAAACTAGGTTATTTGATGAGTGAATTTTTTAAAATAGAATTCCTTCCTTAAAGATACCTTATTTATCTAGAATTCTTTTTCAAAATTAATATTGGTTTAGGGTTATTAGGATAAAGTTGTAAGGCAATAAGTGAATTAATAGATTTGACAAATCCTTCATAATCACTACATTTTCCCATTATTTTACCATCTTTCTTATCTTCTCTTTGAATAGTTTGATCATATATTAGTCTATGGACCCTTGTGGAGATTTCAACACCTCTCAAATCAACATTAATTGTTAAATGAATAGACAAAGTAGATCTTCTAGAATGTTTAAGCCTAATTTTTCTTGAGAAAGATTTTCTTAGTCTAACAACCAAATTAATAGGATTTACCTATTTGGAGGATTTGTCAATCTCTTCTATTTTTAGCTTTCTGCAATTTGAAAAAGAGATTAAGGCAGAATCATTTGGCATGGTTTCTATCCTTAATATATCCTTTATTGGGATTTCTTCAAGATTAATAACATTCTTGAAGCCTTAATTTTAAGGCCAATTTATACTATCCTAAACTATTTCTTTAGGTATAGATAGATTAACTTTTATGCAGTTTGTAAAAAAGAAAATAGTTTCTGTTTTCTTGGTTAGGGTTTAATACATAGTGATTGTGCTAAGTTATGCAAGTTGTAATGGATTCTATAAATGATTACCACATGAATTTATCTAGTTTCCATGGTATATCTATATAGTTTTATGTGAAGCTTAAGAAAAGCTTTTGTAAATTGGTTTGTTGTAAGGACTATATTGAGATCTGTAAAATAATTGAAATAGATTGGCCCTTGTGACAGATTAGTTTGTACCACTCCTAAAAGGGAATATTTGAAATCACTATCTTTTTTGTCCCTAAGGCAAAAAAAGATAGCATTATTTAACCTTTTTTGAAGAGTGAATTTTACAACTATTTGGATACAACTCATGTGCATAAAGTTGTACTTCTTTTTTGTGTTTGAGGGCTTCTTGACCTGAAATGAGAGTGAAGTTCTTATTTTTAGGTTTTACCTCAATTGTTTCTTTAATAAATTTGATTACATAATCAAACTTGCTAAAGAATGAGTGATTTTAAATAGATTAAAATTCTTTGTTTGGGATTGTTAGCATCTTCTAATTATCTAATTTTTTTATTTATATCTTCAAACTTGATTTCTTCTTTGAAAATAGAAGTTGAAGTTAATTCATTTTTAAGTCTAAAAGAAGATTTTGATGAAAAAGAACTAGATAAAAGGCAAGAAGAGAAAGATCATAAAAAAGACATTAAAAATATATAACACTTTTGCAGGGACCAATATCAAAGCATTTTAGGTTTCATAAGAATAATTTAAAGAATTCATCATGCTTACAATATAAACTAATATTAAAATCTCAATATAACTTAATAACTATATATTATCTAGCCCCAACTTATAATTTATATGGGAGTATGGCTGATAGAGGCAACCTAAATGCCTATCCACATTGCCTAACCAAATTTACACCCCTTCTATGAACTTATATTACTAGTTATGTACTATTGATTTTTTAGAATTTCATGACCGTTAGATTTTATATTAATGACTAAGATTAAAATATAATTAAAGATCATGTGACCACTTAAAAAGGTAATCTAGTTATTTAAAAAAAATCATATGATTTTATATTTTAATATTAACTTTTCAATATTAGATTTGGTATTCATTATTCACATCTTTCATTCTCAACATAAAAATACACTTCTTTTTCTTGATATGCCCTATATATGTGTGTATGTATGAGTGATGTATTTAAGACCATTCCAAGTTGATTTTTTGACCAACATGAACTTATCAATTTTTTAACTAAAAAATTAATATCTTTTCCTTTAATTTTTTTATATTTCATTACTAAAAATTGGTGTGAAATATTTACATAACATTTTTAAACATTAGCTTTTCACTTTCAAACTAAAATATTTACAGTAAAAGTTAAATAAATTCAAAATCCACCACTACTATATAATTGCAACTTGTTAGTGTGTGTGTATCTTAGGAGTCAATCATAAGATAATTGTAATAATACATAATATATTATATTTTTATTTTAGGCGATACAATTATTATATTTTGCTCCATTTTTTGCACAATTTATATAATAATTATCCCTGGAATAATTTTACTATTCATAAAATATTTTTAGTTAAGTATTACTGCAAAAAAGATAGCAATAATACATCGAGACTAGTATGAATCATGACTGATGATTATGAGTTATAGATATGTGATATAAAGTCAATATATGAATACATTGTTAGTGAACAAATATACTAAACTAACCCACTGTGGGAATTCTACATGGATTAATAAGTGTTATTAGCTATTCTTATGTGACCCCAATGCAAGTAGTCATTTGACTTGAAGTCACTATGGTTCTTTACATAAGAAGTTGCACACTTTGATGCCATTCTATGTCACATTTAATTAAAATGGCATGTAAGGCATCAATTGGTTGTGTCATAAATTATACAAAGGGACGTGAGTAATTTTGATGGGATTTTGTTCCTCTTATATAAAAGGAGTGATATCCTTGAACCCTTTAATTGAGTGAGACTAAAAAATATATGACCATACTCAAACAGGTCAATATGTAATATTGATCATTTGTTTAAGTTAGTTTACTTGGTATTAAGAAATGTGAATTGAATATTAAAGAGGATGACACATTGCATGCTTTTAGTTCTATTTGAATATTGTCACAAAAAGGATTATGTTGCAAAGTATCATTTACATATTAGGTGGGTATCGAATCATAGACATTCTTACTACTTGGGTGGCAGTGATGTATAATTAAATACTGCTCATTGTCTATAGTCCATTGAAGAGTCATTGCCAATATAGCAAAAACCTACAGGGTTACACAAAAGGAGTAAGAATGAAACAATAGTTAATTGAGTTTTAGTTAAACTAAAATCCTATTAATTGGGCTTGTTATTTAGTGCATATATATGTTATCAAAGTAATAATATATATATTTATGTAATATATAGTATATTATGTGATATTAAAGCAATATCAAATAATTATACCATTTGATATTAGATAATTATATTATACAATGACATTATTATATAATAATATTAGATAATTATGTTATGAGGTAATGTTATTATTTAATAATATTTAGTTATTAATATCAAGATAATATTAGATAACTAATGGATGAACCCTATCTCTCTCCTTACTTTCTTACTTTCATTATGATTGGGATAAGATTTTAATTTTTAAGTTAAATAAAAAAAAGGAAGGTGGTTTCCTAGTCAAACTAGGAAAGTGATGTGTATAAGTTCTATGAAAACATGAAGGTGTTGGTTTGTATGGAAGAATAATAAGCTACCACTAAAATAACTTAAAACGTATAAAACCTTAATCCCTTGTAAGAGAGATGTCTCCTAACAGATTCATGCGAGGTTAAGAGGTCATCATTCATTTCATGTGAATATCGTAGAGGCATGATTGCTTAACTGTGCTTATGATTCATGGACTGCACTGCAAGAGGTAATTCTTATGTTATTGATCTATGTCCTTATGCATAGATTTTGGGAAGGTTTCACATATACAATTTTTGAAAATTTATCTTTGTGTTGCATTATATGATATGTGTAAAACCTAACACAAATAGATGTTGGTAAATAGATATTAGTTAAAGTTAGCACTAACATCTATTTTGATATGAAAACCTTTTTGACTTAAGATGATATGTTATGCATATAATTAATGCCTATATAGATGTGATGGCATTTTTGAAAATTTGGGGATACTTTAACATCTTAATTTTTTATACAATTGACTTCTAAATATATTGCATAATCTAGTAAGAAAATATCAAAAACTAACATGTCAATTTTTCACTTGATGGATGTTTAAATATATAATATTTACAAGGTTATAGGAAATTGCAAAAACTTAAAATGTTTGTTTTATACATAAACATCTTCTAAAGGTCATTTCATGTGCAAGACATTTGAAATGTAAAATGTTTACATTTCAATTTAGGACTTAACTAACATTTAATAGCATGGTCATTGCTAGTTTAAGTGGAAACCATTGACATATAGAATGTTAATTTTAGTTAACAATTGATGTCTATTGTTTTTCATTTTGCTTATAAATTTTGCTTTAATCTCTCACTTCTATATGAAACATTTATATGATACATTTGTTGTGAATTTTATTAAAACATCTTATCCATTCTTTGATATCATTTTTATGGAATGGATGTGTTGTTTCAAAAAATTTTGATGTATGTTTATAAAATTTTATCCAATCTCTAATTATATTGTCAAAATCTCTAAATGTTTGCATAATTGCTATAAATTTTTGATTGACTTCTTAGTATTTTTGTTATAAATTTAGAAATGCTTCTAATTTTGTGGACCACTTCAAATCATTTTGAGCAATATTAGAGAATGATTGGAATTGCTATCGCATGATTTATGGTATTTTTAAATATCTAGTAAGAATTAATGAGTTAGATAGCACTTCAACAAGGATAAGGATTTTGAAAGTTTTAGTGATATCTTTCTAACTTACCATTCCAAATCCAAAATCTTTAGTGATCCTTCACTTTCATCATTAGGGTTTGCATGAAAGAAATGAATTACCTTCAGTTTTTCCATTCATACCTTTGTGATTAAAATGGATAAAAATAATTAAAAAATGGGAATTTGCATAAAGGATGATGGTTTTGATATAATTGTGTTGTATAGTTTAGATATAATGGCAAATTACATGCCTAAATTAGGGTGGAAAATAATGTAAAATAAATATTAAGCAACTATTCTTAGGAATCAAATATAAATATCGAGCAATTATTTTTAAAAGTTAAATTGGCATATTCTAGAAGCAATTAAGCTATTGGATTGATATAGACTTTTGGATTTGGGACATAATGCCTATGGGCTTGTAATTCCTAG